>UCQR01071270.1:3563-43139 GCA_900474235.1 Cecidostiba semifascia
AAAACAACAACAAAAAATCGGCGATACTTCTCAGCTCAATGATCCAACCGATCTGCCCCTTGAAAAGCAGTTATTTTCGTTGAGCTATAAATTCCCCTTATACAAGTAGTAGACTAATATTACAACATCGCGAAGACACAAGGCGTGTCCGTATACCGATCTCACACACACACACACAAGTAAAGAAGAATATACCGATTATTGATCGGTAAGAAAACTCACCAGCTGGGCGATTTTCAAAAGTCCAGGTATGCTGCGAAAGTAGAGCGGGTTGAATCTCAGTGCAAACGAGCTGCCCTGTCCGGGATCGCCAGGTTTCGCCGTACCGGCGGGCCTACTGCCGTCCTGCACAGTCACCGTCACGCTTTCCGACATCATGTCTTGTTTACCTTAATCCTCTCGTAATGATATAATACTGATGATACAAGTATATACTATATATGCGACGAACAGAAAAAAAAAAATACCCTCCGGATTTATAGACTACTAATACGACGCAACGAACGCGCCAACACCTGTTGAGAGAGCGAGAGATGAATAACCGCGCAACGGAAATAATGGGATATATAGAACACTACTGGTCGTGCATACGTACCGCGCGAGACTAAACGCGCGCGAGAGTCGTAGCGCTGGGATTGTCCCCCCTACTCCGTAGCTCCACAAACGTGAACGTGTCCCCTTCCCTTTACCGTATATATACTTACTCCTCCTCGCCGGTGTGTTTCCGTCGCGTCGTCTATCGGCCTCTTTTTTTCGATGCTATACTACTGCAGCTGATGATGATGATGTTTGATGCTCGAAATTTTCTTATCTATATGAGAGAGAGAGAGAGAGAGACTGTTGTGCAATTGTTGTGGGTGCACGTGAGAGTTGATTTTTTTACGGGACACTTTGCTGGGTTATGTGATTTATGACTTCTTCTTGGGCGTATCGGTTTGCCGAGTTTTTGGCTTAAAATAGCGATGATTGTATATAGGAATGACTATATAGGGAAGTGACTGAACGTAAGACCGAAAGCTTATCGTTTAAATATGTCGTTAGTCTCGGTATAATCTCGTGTTATTGACTTTGTTATGATTGATCGTTGATGGTTCCGTGAATTTCTTTATTGATGAGAACAAGTTCTCGTAAAACGAGAGGAAATTTTCAATAGTCCCATCCTTCTTCTTTTTTGTGTTATTAGAGGTATTAATATAAAATTCAACTCTAGTATAATCATATTTGCACCGATACTATGGATACACCACTATTCAATAATAATTTTCTTTCTCTTGAAAACTCACTATTTAGCAGTTCAAAAATCCCGCCTTTTCAAACACTTGCGCGAAGGCGAAAAAAATCCCTAGATTTTGCTTAAATCTAGGGTAAAGGTATGTTCGATTTACCGTATCGGTCGCATATAGATCGAACACACTCAAAGTTAACAATTCCCCAGATCAGTCGCCGTGCATAGCCGCAGTGACAAGCATTTTCCGGAATCACTTCGGGATTTGCTCCCAGTTTTTCAATTTTCATCGAGGTACTCAATAAACAATAGTGTTTACATGAGTTCATAGTTCACGAGCAGGTCTCCGGAGTCCTTTGTGGATAAAAACATTCAAAATGACGTTGATAAACAAGGTCGGTGTTGCTTTCCAATCTCAATCTAACCTCAATTCCGTAACGATTATTGTCGCTTTCTTTATAATCAAAATGCATTTGCGAATTCCAGATGGAAATCGACGAGAAGACGTCGAAGGGCGAAGGTTTCAAGCCCTACTACATCCAAAAAATCGAGGAACTGCAGCTCATCGTCGCCGAAAAGAGTCAAAACCTTCGTCGTTTACAAGCACAGCGTAATGAGCTCAATGCCAAAGGTAAGATTTTTTTCACAAAAATTTGTTTCTCGCTGCATGGTTATTTGCTGAAAATTCCAATTGCAATTTTCAGTGCGTATGCTTCGCGAAGAGCTCCAACTTCTGCAAGAACAAGGTTCTTACGTCGGAGAGGTTGTCAAACCCATGGACAAAAAGAAGGTTCTGGTCAAGGTCCACCCAGAAGGAAAGTTTGTTGTCGATTTGGATAAGAACATTGACATCAACGATGTTACACCCAATTCTCGAGTAGCTTTGAGAAATGAAAGCTACACGCTGCACAAAATTCTCCCCAACAAAGTCGATCCGCTTGTGTCGCTTATGATGGTTGAAAAGGTTCCTGATTCTACTTATGAAATGGTTGGTGGTCTGGACAAGCAAATCAAAGAAATCAAGGAAGTCATTGAATTGCCAGTCAAGCATCCAGAGTTATTTGACGCTCTTGGTATTGCTCAACCTAAGGGAGTACTTCTGTATGGCCCACCTGGCACTGGAAAAACTTTGTTGGCGAGAGCAGTGGCTCACCACACCGAATGCACATTTATCAGAGTCTCAGGTTCTGAACTCGTACAAAAGTTTATTGGAGAAGGATCTCGTATGGTCAGAGAACTTTTCGTTATGGCAAGAGAACATGCACCATCTATTATTTTCATGGATGAAATCGATTCTATTGGTAGCTCTCGTATTGAATCGGGATCTGGTGGCGACAGCGAGGTAATTATTATTTTAATTATCTATTGATGATGATTATAAATCGTTTATAAGCAATACTAAATTTTAATTTGTATGATTTGAAAAGGTACAACGTACTATGTTGGAGCTGCTGAATCAGTTGGATGGTTTTGAAGCCACAAAGAATATTAAAGTTATCATGGCCACGAATCGTATAGATATCTTGGATCCTGCACTTTTGCGTCCAGGTCGTATCGACCGAAAAATCGAGTTCCCGCCACCAAATGAGGAAGCACGTCTTGATATCTTGAAGATCCATTCAAGAAAAATGAATTTGACGCGCGGTATTAACTTGAGGAAAATAGCCGAACTTATGCCTGGTGCTTCTGGAGCTGAAGTGAAGGTAAATTAACAAATATTTAAATTAATAATTGTAACACTTATTTTTGATACTAATTTTTACGTTTTTATTCTACAGGGTGTGTGCACTGAGGCTGGTATGTATGCTTTGAGAGAACGCCGAGTTCACGTTACACAAGAAGACTTTGAGATGGCTGTCGCGAAGGTCATGCAGAAAGATTCTGAAAAGAATATGTCTATTAAAAAGTTATGGAAGTAAATAACTCGAGATTAACATTACTTTGTGATTTTGAACTGTAATTTAATTTCATTGTTGCAAACATTTTATAAATTCATGCAATATGTATAAATAAAAATGCATTGATCAAGTAAACATTGATCAATGATAAAACCATTAAGTATTTTGTTATAAATAATATACTCTTGCATAATTAAAATCAGTCACAGCCACAGAGTTAAGTCGTATATCTGATAGAACAGTCGAAATCTTGCTTTGGCCCTGATTCATAGTGAATTGGGGTAGGCTCTTCTACCACTCCAGCTGCATGTGCACCCCTTTCGAGGATCCAACTGTTGCAATGATGGAGCAAGAACTGAAGATATAATAAGACTCCAGAGTAAACACAGTCGAGAGCGTTCAACTGGTCTTAGATTTTAGAGACGTGTTATTATTACCATTTCCTCTTGTTATTTTGGAACTAGATAAAGTCTTGCTTTCAATTAATATATTTCTCATTCTTACTCATGGCGAGTATCCCTTTAAAAACTCATTATTATTATATTAATGTTTGTTAAACGCAAAACTAACATAAGAATGTGTAAGCTCCATAACATGTGTGGATAAATGGAAAAATTTCATGTTGATCCAGTCTGATCAATTTTCTTTTATAGGTACATCGTCTGCATAACTATAAACAAATTTAACATTAATTGATTTTTAAACAGTCTATTTGAAAAACTTCAACAGAAAACAAACTTTGAGGATCTGGATGATCATTTGGCAGTAAAAATCAGAGATGAACGGTAATAAAAGTGGAAAGGCGTATTTTGTAATAACAAGTCAGATGTGAAATGTATAATGTAAATTAAATATTATTATTAATCTGTTCAGTCTTATATACAACGTGATGTCTGTTAAAATTTTAGATGGAAGCCGCCACCCACTGGCAACTGTCTGCTTGCTTGTCTCGATCCCATATGGAAACCTAAGGCACCGTCTTCGTCGTAATTTTTCCCAAGCTGCTTAAACTCCTTAGCTCCGCTTGGCGGTTTTGGTGAGGCATTTCGTTTACGTGCATCGAATTCCGACTTTGCAGGCCAGGTGGGAAACATTGACGGATCAATGGGCAACGGTGACTCCGTGAAATAACCGTGTTTCAGGGCATCATCCGCTGTTATTCTCTGGGCTGGATTATAAGTTAAAAATCTGTAAAACAGGTAAGTTGATTAGTTTGCGAGTTAATATAATAATTGCTATAAATAGGAGATTCAAAAGTAGCTGTATCAGTAATACTTACTTAGTCAACAATTCAATTCCCAAAGTCGACAACGATAAACTAAATCGTTGCCTAATATTATTCATAGGATAGTGTGCAAACGATACTTTTTTAACCAACGGCAGTTCACTGTAACCAGGCCATATTTTATCACTAGGTGTTCCCAATTCTTTAAACACCCTGTTGAGGTAATCAATTTCTGATTTTCCAGGGAAAAGTGCTTCCATCATCAATAATTCCGCAAAAATACATCTATAATATTAACGATATTACTAATTTACCCGTAATAAATTATTGTAGACCACTGATCGACAACACAGAAAAAATGACTATCAAAACTTACCCGACTGACCATATATCGATGGGAGTGCTATACTGTTTCATGCCAAGTAGCAGCTCAGGTGCTCGATACCAAAGCGTCACGACAACGGGCGTGTACCGCTTCAGTGGCGAGCCGTACTCTCTAGCCAAACCAAAATCACCTACTTTGAGAATTCCTCGGTGACTAAATAGTAAATTGGACGTTTTGAGATCCCTGTGCAGGATCCAGTTGTCATGTAGATGTGCCACTGCTCGCAACAATTGCTGCATCAAACATTTGATTTCTCCGGGAATGAAGACTTGGTTCTTCGATTTCATCGTTTCCATAAGAGACTTCAAGTCGTGCTCTACGTAGTCCATCACGATGAATATTTTGTCCATATTGCTACCGACGACGATTTCTCTCACTGTCACGATGTTTGGATGCTGAGCTTTAAGCAAAGTGTTGATCTCGCGCAAACTCGTTATGGGAAATCCGTCCTTTTCTTGCTCCATTTTAAGGCGCTTGAGAGCCACCATTTCTTTGGTACACTTGTCCTCAGCTCTGTAAACCACGCCGTAAGATCCTTCTGCTATGCGATTTAAACACTTGTATTCTTCGACACTTCTGCAACCTGCAAACAGTAAACATTGAAAATGATAATTTTTGTAAGATATCAAAGCAGTCGAGTAAATCATTAAACACAACGACCGAAATACCTTGAATAGCCGGGAAATACGGCGGCAGTTCAAGATCTACATCTGTTACGTCTTTTTTGGGCTCAGGAAAACCTTCTGTGTCCACATATCCAGGCGAGTCTGATCTTTCGGACCTATCCGATTTAGCCAGCTGATCGACTGACAGTGGACTGGGATTCTTGTAATCAGAGTTGTTTGAGTCGTCGTCAGACTCTGTACTAGAGTCACTCGAGTCGTCGTCATCGTCGTCGTCGTCGTCATCATCATCATCATCAGAACTACTGTCGCTTGAGTCTGTTGACTTACTGTCGGACGACTGCTCCCTGGTTGCATCTTTCATCTCCACGTCTGATAGCCTAGCCCTGTTGGGTTCACTTGCATCATCATTCGTGACTCGATCAGTCTCGTCAGATAGCTTAACGATTGTGTGTTCAGGTGGCATTATTTCCGGACTGCGATGGCGTTTCTTGCTACACTTGATTCGTCGATCCTCATGTTCAATGCGTGATATCTCTTTTCTGCGGGCCATCTCGCGTTCGACGTCAAGCAGTTTCTGACGACGTAACTCCTGTTCGGTCATTTCGCGCGGATCCTTGTTCGAGGTCATGTGCAATTGCTCTGATGCAATTGCCTCCATACGCTCCAGCTCTTCGTATGAACTTACATCCATTGCCTGGTGCTGTTCTATTGCGCGTTTCTCACGATGTGCTGTTGAAGAATAAGAAAATGAAGATATTTCAGTGTCTACATATGAACAAAACAAACTAATCACAAAGAAAGACAAATGTCAGTGATACTGCAAATTTACCTATTTTCTTCTCCACCTTTTCCCTCTCCCGATCCTTTTCCCTTATTTTCTCGTGTTTATGCGATCTTTTATGTCGCTTCTCTCTACTGGAAGAAGACCTCTGCACCTGCAACATTTGCTGCTCCATAAGGTCAACGTCGGCGTAGCCCATGTCCTGTTCAGTCATGCGAATGTGCTTACTTCTCTGCTCCTCCATCCTCATTTTCTTACGTTGATCACGACTGGTGGCTTCATCAGCGGCTGCAGCTGCGGCCACGGCTGCAGCGATACGCATTTCCTCCCGATGTCCGGATAGTTCCTCAACTCGTATTACACGTCGCTCGCCACCTCGGCTGTTACTCATACGAGTCTCATCGCGGCTCCGGGAGGACGAAGAGGTTTTCATTTTGTACTCGCGTATTGGCTCCTCGCGCTTCTGCCCTCGCTTGTCCAGCAGTCTAAAAATGTAGAAATTGCTGGTTATTGAGTTTGCAAAGCGCTTATAAGTCAGTGCATGGGTGAGTGATTGGAGGATGAAAATTGATCATTGATAAATACAAGTGCCAAACATACAGAAAACGACCGTGAAATATAATAACTGAAAAAGAAAATTTTCAAAGCATGATCAATTAATAAGCCAGAGAATTTCTTGAAAAAGAATATATATTATCAGAAAAACTTAGAAAATAATTTTTTTTTTGTTCTCATGATACTGTAACATGGACAGTATTGAATTCATTGAACACTCAGTTTTATTTACAAAATTTACAATGTATAAGTTTAATTTAATATCAGAGTGCAATCTGTGTACAATCTGTGTATAATTGCAAATTAACTTTAGCATCCAAGCTTTAAAATTGCAGACAGAAGAGGACAAAAGTCAAATAAAATGTTTTGGATTACATCATACAGGATCATAAGTCTTTAAAAGAAAAAGGATTAAAAATCATGTCAAGAGTGTACCATTTATTATGCACACGAAGAAACCATAGCTAGATGATGCGAAGAATCCATGATGCTTGGCACAGATAACTTTGTCACCATCATGCTTGTTGAATTGTTGCTCTGTGAAGATTTTTGTATTGAATAACTACGTTTTCTGATCACAAAGTTTTACAATGCGTTGTTGTTGTTTTCATATTATTTTTTATGGTCAAATTTAAATAGCAAAATATTTAAATAGCAAAAAAAATTAAAAATCTCCCGCTGCTCAGCGGTTTTTCAGTTTTTTTTATCCCACGTTCTAAAAGTAGACACTTAAATGCAAAAATGGTGCTTATGTTACAAAAAAAATGTTCGATACCTGCTGGTCATTCTGCTTCGATTTTTACTAGAATTTATATGACCAGTTACTATTTTACAAATGTATCATAGAACAAAATACAATATGAGATCAGCAATGTATTATGATATGTATAAAGTACTAAAATGAAGCATACAAAGAAGAAGAAGTTATTGGAATAATATAATTTTATACAGTAGAAAAGTATTGATTCCAAAATTTTCTTATATACATTCTATATAAAGCTTGATGTGATTTAAATATAATCAAATATTATATAAATAAATAATAATACATCTCTGTCCAAGGTCTTATAATGCTTCAAAAATAGAGTTGCTTGCAAAATTTTTACCTTTCTCGCAAGTCCAGCTGTCGATCACCAGTACTTCTCTCCTTCCTCTCATACCTGGAGGATTCTCTGACTCTTTTGGAAGGATCAGATCTCCTGGACTTGTCCAACACCTCCATCTCGTGTCTACGGTGCCGACTGTGCTTGGCCCTGTGTGTGCTTTCCTCTTTTTGCTTATGATGCCTGGACTTCCTTTCCTTATCATCTCTGTTGCGATCACTGCCACCGACTCTACCACCACCACCTCTATCCGAGTGTTTGTCCCTTCTGTGCGAGGTCGCCTTGCGATGCTGCACTACTGCCTGTGGCGGCTTGATTTCCAGGGAGTCCGTCGTGTCTGCGCCTTCTTCTGAGAAGCTTCATCAAGAAAAAGTACAGGCAAAGTTAAGTACGATTGCTCTCGCTCGATTAACAACCGTCAACTCATATTACACTTGATAAATGTTTGCATCATAAAATTACTATATAAGTCAACAACATACGTGACGGTATAAACCCATAACTATTTAATAAAATTTTTGCAAAATACACGATAAATTATTACGTTGTCCTAACCTAACATTTTAATAATAATATTGTACTTACTTATCTGGACTATTTCTTATTTCTCCGTCTTCACTTTGGTAATCTACATCCATGGCAGATTTATCATTGGCCATTTTTACTGCATATTTGTAATATTCTTTGAAACAATTATATTTTACAAAATAAATCAGCGCGAGTCGCGAGTCACGAGTACGAACCGGCCATGCAACTTGTGTGTAACTGTGTTCCAGTTCTGCTATCTGTTATATATGGTATTATCATTGTATGTAATAATGTAATATAAACTTATATATAGGTATAGTACTTTTTTTTTAAGGTTGGTAAGATACGCGCACGATACTCTCGCGCATATTTAGTGTGGAGAGTAGGGTGGAGGACAGGTGGAGGAGGAGGACATCAGTTGCATTCAGTCGCATGGCTGATGCTGATGGCATCATCAGTTGGCGTGGCGCTGGCGAATATCACTAGTTGCACGGCCACAATGTTGTGTTGTGAAATGAATTGAGCGTCGTCAGTCGCGTTAGTTAGGTTATATTCTGTAAAATTTGTAATATAATTTTTTGTTTTTAAACAAATTGTACATACATATACGCAGTAAAAATGTCGAACGATAAATCTACCGTGGATGTTGATTACCAAAGTGAAGACGGAGAAATCAGGAAGAGTCCAGATAAGTGAGTAGTGTTATTATTAGAATTTTAGGTTAGAACAAAGTAACAATGTATATTGTGTATTTTGCAAAAGATCTATTAGTTATGAGTTTATACTTTCATCTACGTTGTTAATTTATATAGTTATTTTATGAGCAGATGTACATATTTTATATAGAACATTGATACTATTTAGTAATAATTACATTAACGTGCGACAGTTGTTTAAAGCGTCTGTTTTCTCTTATAGATGACATATTCTAAAGTAATTTTCGTTGTTAATAGTTTAATGAATTCATAATATCAATTTTCGTAATTACAATCAATTAATGATTTAATAAAAATGTAATCCATTCTAAGTCATTAAACATGAATCTTCTCAAAAAACTAAATAGTATTAAAAATATCTTTTTAATACACTAAAAGATTAACAGGTACTATACGACTATACCATTATATCTCGATCCACCAATCCACTGCAAAATTAGAAAAAAAAAGTTCATTCATTAATTTTTGTAACCAAGTCTCACAATCTTATCTTAATTTTTTAAACGTTTACACGATTACACCATGCATATATAGATGCATCTGTATTATATTGATCAATTTTCGCGAGTCAACTCAATCGGCAAAACAGTTTACTCCCTATATATGCGCGCTAACGGCATTGTAGCTTGCCGGTTGGGCAGTTTATATACTCGCGGTTGTGTATACTATATGCACGCATATATTATATAGATCATTCCTGTATCATGCCCTAACAACTAGTCCTAACGTTTTCTGAACGACAGTATACTTAAGTATAGTTTCTCCGCGGATTCATTGACAGTTCCTGACTCCAAAGTCCTTCAAATTCGTATACATATAGAATGCTAAAAGATGCCGGTCGTCAAAAAATCACAGGCCAGGTATCTTTAAAAATCCAAGGCCGAATGATACTGGTATATACGCAATGCCGGGCAGATACCTTGTTTGTACAGCCGAATGTTAGGTTACGTTTACCCGGTGAAGAGGTGGCTTTTTGCGATTAGCCCTCACTAACGACTATTGGAACACTAACAACAACTTGCCTCTAATCCGGTGGAGTCTCGATCCTCTAATAGAGTGTATTATGAGCTGATGGTTGTTAATCAAGCGAGAGCAATCATAATTAACTTTGCGTGTGCTTTTTCTTGCTGAAGCTTCTCGGAAGAAGAAGGCGCAGACACGGCGGACTCCCTGGAGATCAAGCCGCCGCAGGCGGTGGTGCGGCACCGCAAAACGACCTCGCACAGGAGGGACAAACACTCGGACCGAGGTGGCGGTGGTGGAGTCAGTGGCAGTGATCGCAGCAGAGATGATAAGGAAAGGAAGTCCAGGCATCATGATCGAGGAGAGGAAAGCAGACACAGGGACAAGCACAGTCGGCACCGTAGACATGAGATGGAGGTGGTGGACAAGTCCAGGAGGTCAGAGCCTTCAAAAAGAGAAAGAGACTCCTCCAGGCACGAGAGGAAGGAGAGAAGTACTGGTGATCGGCAGCTGGAAGATTTACGAGAAAGGTAAAAATTGATGTTTTGGTTTGATATTTTCTTTGAGCTAGTTTTATTAATGCTATCGTTCAAATAAGTTTGAAGCACGATTGCTTTACTACTGAATTGCACAGTTTTTCTTGAATAATGAAAAAGAGGATAATGTTTTGAAAGCCAAAGTAAGAAGTTCAAACGGCATCCAAATCTTGAGATATTATTGCATTAGATATCTGCTAATTGATTGGATATTATTATCCGAGTACTTGAGATTGGAGTTGAATCTTTTACTTATTTTAAAGCTAGTTTGTTGTATTAGTTACACCCAAGTTTTGCAAAGTTTGACTAACAGCTTTGGTTATGAATTGCGCTATAATAGTAGTGTGGCCAACTCTAGTATTGTTTTCAAAACATTATAGGATCTTGCACAAAGATATATCATAGGAGATGCATAGGAAAATTTTGAAATTTAGATAAATACCTATAACTTTTTACTGTATAAAGTTAAACTACTCAAATCATATTTTTTCTTTGTATGCTTCTTTTCACAAGTTTATACATAACATAACATAATACATTGCTGATCTCATTTTTTATTTTGTTCTATGTTCCATTCATAAAATAGTAACTTTGGTCGTACGAATTCTAGCAACAATCAAAGCAGAATGACCAGCAGGTATTAAGCATGTTATTTATTTTTAATCCTTTTTTTTTTAACTGACTTATACCTTGATCCTGCATGATAAAATCCAAAAAATTTTATTTGACCTTAGTCCTCTTATTTCAAAGCTTGGGTGCTAAACTTAATTTGCATATACACAGGTTACACTATGTAATTCAAGTTATAAATTATTAAATTTTATAAATAAAACTGAATATTCAATAAATTAAATATTGTTAATGTTGTAAGTAGTAGCATAAAAAAAAAGTTTTACTGATATTTTTTCTGGAAGGGGTCGGGAGGATTCTCTGCGTTTTTAGTGTAAATGTAATTTTGAATAGTAATACAATCCAATTTTCGATTTCTATATGCTTGGCACTTATGTTTATCTACTTATCACTTTTCATCTTCTCATCACTCACCCACTGATTTAAAGCCATTTGCAACGACACTAACTAGCTATTTCTAAATTTTTAGACTACTGGACAAACGACGGGAGAGGCGCGAGGAGCCACCACGCGAGTACAAGATAGAAACCTCTTCATCCTCCCGGAGCCGTGAAGAGGGCCGTGTGAACGACGGCCGAAGCGGTGAGCGACGTGAAATCCGAGTTGAGGAGCTACGTGAGCGTCGAGAAATGCGTATCGCTGCTGCCGCGGCCGCAGCTGCAGCCGCCGATGAGGCTACTGGTAGAGATCAACGTAGGGACGTAAGGATGGAGGAGCAGAGAAGCAGGCACATTCGCATGACCGAACAGGACATGGGCTACGCGGACGTTGAACTTATGGAGCAGCAGATGGTGCAAGAGCACGTGCCGAGATCCTCTTCCGGTAGAGAAAAGCGGCACAAAAGGTCGCACAAACACGAGAGAACAAGGGAAAGGGATCGGGAGAGGGAGAAGATGGAGAAAGAAATAGGTAAGTTTGCGGTATTATGGACATTCATTGTAATTAGTATTGTTAATATTTTTACATTGAAATCTCGGTTTTCTACGAGAAAGATTATTTATTCAAATACAAGCATTGTGCCAATTACATGACGCTATCTTATAATGAAATTCTTCTTCGTCAACAGCACATCGTGAGAAACACGCAAGAGAACACCACCAGGTGATGGATGTAAGTGCGTACGAAGAGCTGGAGCGTATGGAGGCAATTCATTCAGAGCAGCACATGGCCTCGAATAAGGATCCACGCGAGATGACCGAACAGGAGTTACGTCGTCAGAAACTGCTTGACGCTGAACGTGAGATGGCCCGCAGAAAGGAGAACTCGCGTATCGAGCTTGAGGCTCGACGAATGAAGCGTGGCGAGAAACGCCATCACAGTCCGGAAATAATACCACCTGAGCAAGCGATCGTCGAATTATCTGACGAGAGTGTTCGGGTCACAAATATTCCCTCGGATGATGCAAGCGAACCCAAGAGTAACAGGTCTAGGCTATCAGACGTAGAGATGAGAGATGTAGCGAGGGAGCAGTCGCCTGACAATGAGTCATCAGACTCGAGCGACAGTAGTTCTGATGACGATGATGATGATGACGATGATGATGATGACGACGACGACGACGACGATGACTCGAACGACTCTAATAAAGAGTCTAACGACGACTCAAACAACTCTGATTACAATAATCCCAGTCCACTGTCAGTCGATCAGCTAGCTAAATCGGATAGGTCTGAAAGATCTGACTCGCCTGGACATGTGGACACAAATGGGTCTGCTAAGCCCACTAATGAAACAAAAAAGGATGTAATAGATTTAGGTCTCGATCTGCCACCGTATTTTCCGGCTATTCAAGGTATGTCAGTTGTTGGTATTTAATTATTTACTTGATGACTGTTTTGATGTCTTACAAAAATTATCATTTTCAATCTTTACTTTTTGTAGGTTGCAGAAGCGTCGAGGAGTACAAGTGCTTAAATCGCATAGCAGAAGGTACTTACGGCGTGGTTTACAGAGCCGAGGACAGGCGTACCAAAGAGATAGTAGCCCTCAAGCGCCTGAAAATGGAAAAAGAGAAGGACGGATTTCCCATCACGAGTTTGCGGGAGATCAACACTTTGCTTAAAGCTCAACATCCAAACATCGTGACAGTGCGAGAAATTGTCGTCGGCAGCAATATGGACAAAATATTCATCGTGATGGACTACGTAGAGCATGATTTGAAGTCTCTTATGGAAACGATGAAATCGAAGAACCAAGTCTTCATTCCCGGAGAAATCAAATGTTTGATGCAGCAATTGTTGCGAGCAGTGGCACATTTACATGACAACTGGATCCTGCATAGGGATCTTAAAACGTCCAATCTGCTGCTTAGCCACCGAGGAATTCTCAAAGTAGGTGATTTTGGTTTGGCTAGAGAGTATGGCTCGCCACTGAAGCAGTATACGTCCGTTGTCGTGACGCTTTGGTATCGAGCACCTGAGCTGCTACTCGGCATGAAGGAGTATAGCACTCCCATCGATATGTGGTCGGTCGGGTAAGTTTTGTTCTATGTGGTCTATCAATTTTCCAAAATAATTTATTATAAAAGATAAATTAATAATATTGTTATTATTACAGATGTATTTTTGCCGAGTTGCTCAGGATGGAAGCACTTTTTCCAGGAAAATCAGAAATTGATTACCTCAACAGGGTGTTTAAAGAATTGGGAACGCCTAGTGATAGAGTATGGCCTGGTTACAGTAAACTGCCGTTGGTTAAAAAAATACCGTTCGCGCACTATCCTGTAAATAATATTAGGCAACGATTTAGTTTATCGTTGTCGGATTTAGGAATTGAATTGTTGGCTAAGTAAATATCACTGATACAGCTACTTTTGAGTCTACTATTTATAACAATTATTATTAACTCGCAAACTAATCAACTTGTTTTACAGGTTTTTAACTTATGATCCAGCCCAGAGAGTAACCGCGGATGACGCCCTGAAACACGGTTATTTCACGGAGTCCCCACTACCCATCGATCCGGCCATGTTCCCCACGTGGCCGGCTAAATCGGAATTTGGGGCACGTACCATAAATGCCTCACCAAAACCCCCAAGCGGAGGTAAAGAGTTTAAGCAACTTGGGGAAAATGATGATGAGGACAGTGCCTCGGGTTTCCATATGGGATCGAGGGAGGCAAGCAGGCAGTTGCCTGTGGGGGGCGGCTTCCATTTAAAATTTTAAAAATTGTTTATAAGACTGTACAAATTAATCATAATAATAATACTTTATTTACTGTATACATTTCGCATCAGACTTATTATAGCAAAATACGAACCCCCCCCCCCCCATATTACCGCCAATCCCTTCTTTTCACTGCCAATTGATTGTACAGATACTAAAATTTTGTTACGGTTTTACGTATTTTTTATTCGTATTTTTTAAAAATCAATTAATATTAAATTTGTTTTCATTTCTGTATAGAATGATATCTAAAAAATAATTGACTATACTTAATCAACATGAAATTACTCCATTTAACGACATAAATTGACTTAATGAAAATGCATACTTATTTTTTATGTTAGTTATCCGTTTAAAAAAAATTAACAATCTTTTATTGAACAGTAAATTATATTTGTAAAGTTAAATTTAATGTTATTACATCAAGTATAAGTATTTATGCCCTCTGGGCGTAAAATATGGCATGCACCGCATACACTAACGTTATCTCGACGAGTGTGACCCTGGTGACTGGTGACCCTAATCTCCTTTGTGTATACTACAGGTGTCTAATTAATACTATAATGAGTTTTTAATGAGATACTCGGCATAAGTAAGAATAAGAAATATATGTTAATGGTGCTAATATTTTTTATTAGAGCATTCAAATAATACAAAGTTCTAAATTTGATACTAACAAATAAACGTTTGCGTTTGAATTGAACATAAACTCTGTTATTAAAAAGAACATTTTTTTGATAAATTTTTTTCTTTCATTTTCAGTACAATTGTTTCAACACAAGTTTGACGGAACGGTGAGCTACAAGCACATGCTTTATTGCCGACATCTAGAACGAAAAGGTGTTACTTTATTTTACATCATCATAATAAGTAAATAGACATTGCCGAAAGCGAATTTGACTAGACACTATTTATAAATTTTCCATTATTTTCCAGCGTTATTCATATTCTTTGGTAGACTAAGCAGTGAATTTATCAACTCCGAATTTCGCTTCGGATGACAGAGTCTCTGGGGTGCCAGCAATAACCTCGTGATCAGATCGGCATCCTGATAAAGGAATTTTCACAGAATTATCAACGCGACATCTCGTGAAATATATATTAAATGAGACGGATAAAATGAAAAGTATATGCGATTACGTACCAATGAACGTCCGTAAGGATTGTTCATGATCATGTGGGAAGTATCTTCCATCGAAGCAGAAGCACAGAGGATGACTCCGAAAACGACGAAAGCTCTAACGAGATGGCTCATCCAAGATCTCATCCTCAAGTCCTGTAAGCTAATAAAGAATCCGTTCAACCACTGTAACTTTTTATTTTACAAACTTTTGTTTTTAACGATGAAACACTTACTCTCGTTCTCGGTGGTTTTCAAAGCAAGCGATTCAGCGGCGCCGAAGATTCAAGAACTGAGTATAGTTCTATTCGTTGCCTCGTACCTCGGCACAATGATGGCAGTTTCCCTGAAACGCATCTTTTATAGGGAAAAATCGGAGCGCGTTTCGCTTCTGCAAAGGACGAGTCGTCTTCTGCGATCGACAGGGCAGAGAGTCTAATGGACGTAATGCTCGCGTTGCGTCACGAATGAAAATTGGAAAACGTTATTCCGGTGTGTCATTCATGCGACGGGTGAATCGGAATAGATGTGGGAGAGTGTATTTCATTGAGCGAACTATTATATATTGCGTAATACGTCGAATACTTAATGTTTAGTATTTAAGATTTTGATTTAATGCACTGATTATATTGTACAAAAAGTTACAGTTCTTGTTTTAAAAATATTACAAGGTTTCACATCTAAATTAGCAAATAACTCGATATATCTCGGTTTAGCTTTTTTCTTCTTACTGCATCAGGTATATGTGCATCGGTGCATCCCCATCAGACCTTTATCTCGTTCGCTGCCCAAAATGCAAATGGCAATGCGGTCCATTTAAGGATAGGGTATGTATAATAAATAACTCTTCCTCCAGAAAACCTGCTCCCAAAGAACTGCGCGACTTTGTGAAGGTGACCCTGACGGTCTTACCAAGAGGATTAGAGGAGATACAAATAAAATCGAATTGGGAATAAGGTAGAAGGTATACCGATAAAGTGTCGTATAGGAGAGAAGAGGAGCAGTGATACAGGTCAACGACCCTCGACAGCGAAAGTATATTTGTGGTTGGTTTGGTGGCTGCACTTTTGTTATTATATAAATGTTTAAATGATTTAAAAGCAAGATGGGTAATCGTCGGTTCACTTTTGATAAACAAAGTAATATATAGCGAGCCAGCCGAAGATACAGAGACAGATGCCAAGCGTTATCACGATGCATGAGCGTAGAGAATCATAGGATGACCGGTATGTATACGACTCGCTAACGATGTCGCAGCTGCAGTGCATATACAACCGATCATCATCCAAAGGATGTCCTTTATCATTGGCGAACGCGCTTAGAACCGGATTAAAGGATTATGGCGCACGCATGGAAGATGAGAAGTCGCTCTGCTGCATTTTCTAATGACGTGTTGCGCGCCTCAGACCTGGCGCCTCTCGACGATATAATATATAGCATTATAGTCTCGCGTCTATATTTAAAATAAAATTCGTCTGTTATATGTGATCGTTTTTGATGACGCGGTCTTGTAAGCATTTGGATGACTTGACTTTCTGCTTGTTATTTCTTTGCATTTTTCATAAAGAGCTTGTGTTTACACTGTCTTACATTCATCGAATCTTCTTCTCTATTAAAAGTTTCAGGCCTCGATCGCATCGACTAGAACTCATCCCTGCAGTGCAAACAAGACTTCCTCGATGCAGCATTACAATAACATTTTCCCAATGAAAGCAAACATCCTCCACCAATGGATGATCCGAGAAGAAGAAAAAATAACAAGCTCCAAAAAGCTGTATTAAAAAGGAGTAGACGACACGAACGACTCCAGAAGAGAAGAAGAAGAAGAAGAAGAAAAAGCATATAAGAATATATAATATATAAGACACGCAGCCAACAGCGGCGGGTCACTAACCACCGTCCGGGTGGCCTTGAACCAGCTGTCTCTCGGTCGAGGAGCACACACACGCGACGCTCGTTTTCCTTTCTCTGTATATAATACATATAATACATACTGGGATGGCTGTCGAACATCTCAGAAACACCTATACACGTCGCGCTCCGTGTCATCAATCTCACGGACTTGTATTATTATATACAGCGTTTCTTGATTTATGTGCAAATCTCAACATCCATCGCGTTAGACGAATTCCGGATTTGTGGATTATACCGTTGGACGACGGGATTCCGCGTCTTGCCGATTCCGGAGTGTATCTACTGTTTCGCTGGACTCGAGCAATAAGTTTCTTTCAAAAATTGTAACAAAAAGGGTTGAATAAGGCACTGATGGCTATATAAACTTAATTTAATTAATACTTCGTTATCGTCGAACATGCGAGAATTGCGCTGTTACGAGCAGTAGTCCGCTCGATAAAACTCGAAGCTCATGAAGTGGAAAACGAGTCTTCTTATATAGCCGATATTATCGCGCTCTCGTTACTCTGCAATTCATTGAGCGCAAGCTTCCCTTTATTTGCATGTCCTGCGCTTCTGTGCCCGGATGAGAAAGATACGAAGCTATTAATAACAGGTATTATAGCTGGGCACCTGTGTATACATTTAGGAATATACACAGATATATGCCTTTTGTTAGATTTTCTAAACAATATACTTTATATAAAATGGAATAAGAACATATAAAAATATTGGTATGATTAGATTATAATATATCTACTCGTACTTTTAAACGCTCTCAATTTCCATGTGTATTTTTAGGCTGATGATATACATTGACATGACATAAAATCTCAACGCAATTTTTTCCAACTACCGAAAAAAGATCCTACAATACAAGCGGTTCTCCTTATAATCATGTTCCGCAGAGTTACGCAATTTCGTATCCTGGATATGTCTGAAAGGGGAAGAAGGGCGTAAATAAAGCGTAGAAATGTAATCCGTAGCTGATGCGTCAGCTGCAATGAACGTCTTAATCTAAATTCGATGGAGTTTATAATTACTCCGATTTGCGTCATAGGACTTTTTCTGTTTTGTATGATATATGGAAAAGCTGTAAAATTTTATTGTGAAAAAGTTTGCATGTAAGTAACTCACGAGATGTTTGTAAATTTAAAATTACTTCAGACGATTTTTGGTAATTGAATAATAAAATATTATACACGTACGCAACAGTAATGAGACGATTGCCTTTATTTATTGTTATTAATTCGAGTTCGTTTTAAGATTTTCTTTCGAAGCATAAGGTTTTGTTTCAATTTAATTATATGAAAAACAAGCGATTTTTCCATTTGCTACACCTTGCTAAGCAAGTTCGACAATTTGCGTGTATTTCATACTCTATATTATTATAGGAGATGGCTAATATATGTGCCAGATTATACATCGGCATTGAATCATCCCGTTCATATATTTCATCTAAATAATTAAATACTATAGTCTGATTTGTTTTTAAATGAAAATTGTCATTCTACACGACTCTATTAAATCGCTCAACAACACGAGAGAGTCTCTCGACCCCACAATTACACCTTAGGATATCATATAAACAACGTTCTCCCCGCCAACGCTCATAAATCTCTCCCTTTCGCCGATAATTATTGTTTACCCCTAAAACTCTGATTTACGATCGTCGCGCGCATCAGGTGTCTGGCGCGAAATTGAAAAACCTCGAACGACTTCCATCTTCAGACTCTCGTGCATGTGTATATAACTATAGCATAGGGTATAGATGATTATATTCCTGCCACGTTTGTGGCGTCGAAGGCTGTATACTCGAGTTTCTCTCTCTCTCTCTCTCTCTCTCTTCGCTCTTTGTTTATTATTGCAAGCGAGGACTGTGCGAATCGACTGATTTGGTAGTTAAATGCTGCAGTGTGTGGTATGCTTCTGTGGGTAAACTCGGGTCGGCTACTGGTTGTCACGCCGATGGTTTTTCCTATAGTAGTTTGTATGCGTTGACTCCTTGTGGTCCGACTTTATGAACACTAGGGTCGCTTGACTTGCTTGTTGCGATGGAGAAATATTATGAAAATCCAGATGTTTAGCCACATAGATAATGTTTGCTTTCTTTTTAACTATCGAATTTGTTTATATGAAATCGTTTTTAATACTGTTTACTGCTACCCTCGAATAGATTAATCTACAAGAATAAAAACGTATTCTATAACATAGACAAGGCGGAGTCTGTTATAATTGAACATGTATGTACATTTTTTCATCACAACTTGCGTAGCATATACGCACCTGAGATCTGAAGAGCCAATTATTGTAATCTCCGTCTCACCGGTTTTATCGGCGGATGCACGTGGAAACCGCAATGTCACAAATTTTAGATGAATTTTTTCCTAAGTAACATAATAAGCACCGTTACTTCTATTGTCATTTTGAAAATGCATTCATCTCTTTTGTTACAGATCTACTTCCTACTTGCTCCAAGTAGTTCGTTGCGGTTGGCATTTGAAAAATAGCCTGCGAACGTGTCGACGAGGAAGAAATTCTCGGAGACTACACTTGACGTCTCTCCTACCTATATAATATGCGCGGGAGTTGTCAAGGAGTGAATCATTTGCCGACCTTTTGTCTATTTGCTTTGTCCGCCCGAGGAATATGAAATTAAGCTTTTTTTATCGGCGATCTGAGAAAACGGCCACATATCTTCACTCAACTAGTTCAAATATTTTTATGTTATTTTGAAAAATTCTAGTATATATACATATACCCCAAGAGAAGTGTAGTACTTCAAACCAAACCAGGAAGTGCCAACTGCAAGTATACATTTCTACTGTCGGTGCGTCTATAATACGTGAACTGCTTTTAATATGAACTAGCCGATTGAGGCTCAGGTTGAGAAATAACAGAACTGAAGTTTTTCGCTGCTGCAGCAGCGGAGTCCAAGTTGCTGCACGTCGTAACCCAAAAAGAACGGCACGAATAATATAAGGGAGACGCGTGCTATACCGGCTCCTGACGCTATTACTGATGAGGACAGCTGCGCGCGTGCAAGTGTGATATGGACGAAAAATGCGAGGACTAAAAATAAATCTCTCGTTTCGAATTTAAATTAAATTTAAATTTATATTGAATCGTTTATTGTTAGTATGCCTTTGAATTGAAAATATTTGAAAATTCAGAATCTGCGAGAAGAAAATGGTCAAAATATTGTCAAAATCTTTTCCTTTACTTCTACAATACACCAAATAAAAATAATATTCGACAAAAACAATGAATATATGGACAAACTGGTAAAATGACTATCCATGTTTGGAAGTTTTATCGAGTGGCTTTATCAACCGAAGATTCCAGAATTTGTTGCTCGTTTCTGGCCATATCAAGTAGAACAACAACTCGTTTGCGAGACTTCACATTAAAAGCGACACAAATTAACGGCTGAAATAAGTATAATATAAATAATATGTAATAAAGCAGTCGACCTGTCCTTGAACTTCAGATCGTTCGATCTTCACCAAAAGCTAACTCTTTTTGAAAAAACATTTTCAATGTAATTTTTTTTTATTTTTTTGATTCGTTATACCGACCATCAGCGATCAATGTACTGTATTTTTATTTTCTAAAATATGCACACATAAAATCTTGAAATGTTATAGCGACGCTCGATATCGCGCTCGTAAAAGGCGAAAAATTTTCCTTTTTATCTCCCCCGAAATTTAACGAACTCACAGCTGACATTAGATCACTCGTTATTCAGGCTATCATTTTACGCGATTAACGGAACGAGAAGAGGACAAACGCGCGACAGAGAGATGTTCGCCCGAGGCTTATTGAAATTCATGAAGATTTGAATACTGCTCTTCGGCAACGGGAATGTATATATACGCAGAATAAGCTTAGCTTAACCCGCGTGCTATCAGTCAATCTGGTTTTTCGCCTCAATGAGTCAAATCTTAAAGCCACACCTGACGCTTCAATTGAGGGGTAAAGGTCATTGGCTTTTGTTCGGCTTATAATAGCGTAATATCACTTTTTTCTAATCCCCGGCGACGATCTTTCCTGTCGTCGCTCGATTTGCATTTGATTTTTTTTTCTGTTCGTTGGTAAATGAATTATCGTCGACAGTTCGATTTCTTTTTTTGTAATTTATCGTCTGTTAAAATTCATTGGATTTTATTTTTTACTTAGAAGACCAAAAAACGAATCCATCGTAATGCGTTATAAGAACTCTGACGTATAGTTATAGGAAATTATAATATAGTATATAATCCACAGATCTCGATGCACTTCTGTCACTCATCTCAGCCTCGAAGAAAGAAAAAGGAGGAAATATTCTTGTTTTCGTCAGTCAATCAAGATCAAGATTAGGTAATATTTTCTCCTTATACAAGGGACACCGGCGTCATTGACCGTGAACTCGTAAATAAAATTATTCAGATTTTTGAGCCACTATGGTCGATGCGATGATAGCCGGATTGAAAGATGAGTATGAGAAAAAGCCATTAACAGAGGGATATACACGCGACATCTCTAAGCTCCTCCTAGAGATGGACTTTTCGAAATTTTATATGGTAAGGAGTTCAACGAACTTATATTCCACAGGATTTTGGATTTATTAGAATAAGATATACCGAACAAAGAATCATGTGGACTTTTTATTTTCATGTATAGATTGTTTTTTTATTGTCAACGAAAATAGGGTGACACGGATGTCTTTTAGAGTGTCGAATGTTGATAACGATTGCTCCTTTAATGGTCACGATAAAAACACATTAATACAGCGTGGATAAGTAAGAAATTGTGTCACTAATAGTCTCGATAATCAATGTAAAACTCTTGATTTCAAAACAATCAAATTTTCTATCCTCCTCAAACAAAATTTGCATGCACGAGAAATTGCATGAGATTCTCATTGCATGAGAAATTCAGTTTCCTACATTATTCTCGCGATTTTTCATTCTCACTAAGTATAGGAACATCAGCAACTTTGCATGTGTACATCGTAAGAAAGAAGTCCATCAAAGAGCCCATCAACACGCAAAGCCTTCAGTTAAAAAAATACAAAATACACCCATAATCGGTTCGTCCATAAAAGTAAGAGCCGTCGATAAGCTCCCCCAATCGGAGCAACATAAGCGCGCAGAGAACGAGGAGAAGCACGAATGAGCCAAGAAGAAGAAGAAGAAGAAGCTGAAAAAGAAAAATAAGAAACCGAGGTGGAGCTGTCCTCGGGGCATGTGTGATGCCGGGGGACGAGCGTATATATATGGGCCCTATACGCGCCCGGAATACAGCATTCGCCGCTCGTCCGGCCCGCTTTACTCTTATATATACTGTCCCGCCTTGACTGCGGCGGACGACCGACGACGCATCACTCGATAGCTCGCACAGCCGCGGTGCGGGCTGACGAACGAACGTCGCCGATTATCAAAGTTTGAAATTTTAACAATTATTTTTTTTTTTCAAATCTTTTAAGCCAAGCTGAGAAGAGGAAAAACAGAAAGAAACGAAGTAGAGGTGATTGTTCGCGAGTGTGGAATTTTAGTGCGGTGCTCGGTTTTATAATACTTTGTGCCCGGTTGTATGTTATCGTTCGCAATGATTTTTATGACAGTTGAAAATTTAGGTTTTTAATTTTGAAATTTAGTCAGTGCAGGATATAGGTATCTGGAAAAAAAAATTAGTCGAATCTTGCTTTACCGCTACGTCCGAAGCTCCTATGTACGATCTACATGTCAATTAGGATCGTTCTCTCATTCATGTAAGCCAAATGACTTATGTATGAATGCAGGAAGCGAGAACTATACGTGAATCTCATAAATTTTGTCGCGAGAGAGACGCCTGTATAATCGCTATAAGGTCCTTTGTCGCGCGTGTCATTACAGTTGCAAGTGCGCAGGCGTCTGATAAGATCTGCAGCGCTTATATTCACGCCTTTGTATATGTATAGTTATTACTCCTCGTAAAGTTTTGAGATAATTTTTTAAAATGAATTGATCTGAATAGTCTAGCCAATAAATTGATACTGTTAAAGCTGTAAAAGCAAATAATGATGATAACGATAAAAATTTTGAATTTCAGATAGACACAGTAAGCAATGGGCTGGCCGATCACGGCCCTGTGCTCGGCGCTGTTGGCCCTGAGCCTTTTGCACACTCAAGCACACCATATCCCTGGTCACCCGGATCTGAGGCACGTGCCACCCCCGGATGTTCCAACTTTTCAGAGAAACGCCGTCGAGAGTTCGCCAGTCGATCGTGAATACGGTAGTTCAGGACTTCCCTTAAGATCGGCCGTCGAACATGTTCCAGAGCATTATGAAGGGCATAGACAGCCACTCAGGGACGCCGTTGAAGCTTCGCCCAAACAGTGAGTATAATATTTTTCTTCAACTAGATTCGTTTCCAAAAATTTCGTCTAAGGATCACCTACTTATAGTTGCGCACGTGTACGTACAAAGACAAAATCTAGATCTGATGGCGATGTAGAAAGTTTTTCGGATATCTGGAAATACTTGCTTTTAGATTCGAGTTTGTTTCATTTTTGAGCATTCGACTGTTGAATTTCAATTTACTTAGCAGTTAAGTAGTACAATGTACTGACATTACACGTACATGCACGTGTACAAATGGATATAATGAATAAAAAACTTGCACGTGTAAATGAGTTTTATCATAATTTTGTTTCCACATGAAGCCAGATCTAAAATTAACGAAAAATCCGCCGAGTGTTTTGGGTTTAGTCGAAACTCTCGTTCAGCGTGTAAAAAAAACCTGTTTCTAAATTGTCATTTGACTGCATTGGATTTCAAGATCGGTGACCCCTTAACGGCATCTTAAGAGCAGCTCTCCTCTCCGCGTCTTATTCTTATTTAAATTAGAACCTGTGAATTAATGTAAATTAATTTTTTTTTTCAACCATTCCGTTAATATCGATTCGTTGTTGAGAAAATGTGCACAAAATATTTGACAAAGGTATTTTTCAAGATAAGCTAATTATAGAACTACTATAGAATAATTTTCTTTGCAAAAAAAGAAATCTTATAAAAATAATATCTTCCAGTGGCGAACGTCGTCAACCACTTCGCGACTCGGTGGAGCACAGGCCGCCGCCGAGTTTCGGTGGCGGTTTCGAGCACGAGGCCTTTTGGCTGGAGCAACTGACGCCTCCGGCCGTGCGTCGAATTCAAAATCCACCAAACGTCCTCTGTCACCTCGAGGCTGAATCCGTTTATCGCGAGGAGCCGTTCATCCTGCTTCCTCGTTCACTGCCCGCCCACAAGTGTACCCATTTCATATACAGCGCTGCTAGTATTGGTGAGATTCTTTTTTTTTTACAAGTTGATTGATTAGAAATTTATTGAAAAACGAGTGTAATCATTTTTTACTTCGTTTTTAATATAGATCCTCAAGAATTCACTGTCATTCCACGTGATCCAGAATACGACATCGTCAAAGGTACAAAAATAACGATTCAATTAACGATATTTAAAACGACTTGTCTCTTTTAATAATTAATAACATTTTCATTCTCTCAGGCGGCTACATAGCAGCAGCAGGTCTGCGTCGTCAGGACCCAGCCCTTCGCGTCCTCATCTCCTTAGCCTCACCGGATCACGGTCGTCTCTACCGTGAGATTTTCACCAACGCCAATGAACGTCTTCCACCGTTCATCGACTCTCTCCTCGATTTCCTGGCCGAGCATGACTTCGACGGTGTTGAGATTGACTGGGAGAACGCATCAGCTGGTCCCCTCAAGTACCTCTTGAGACAATTACGCTCCGCTTTCCAGGAGCGAGGTTACATCCTCTTAGTGGCTCTCAGACCCGAGCAGATCGCCGATTCCGAACTCGCGGAACTTGCCGATCTCTTGGTACTCAGAGCCTGGCACTCGAGAAGAGTTGCCGAGGTCGTCCAGAGTCCGGCACCGCTTGGATTCGTTACCAACCTTGTTGAGAGTCTCACCAGAAAGGGTGTACCTGCTGCTAAGATCGTTGTTGGTATGCCGTTCTTTGGATGGTCTTACAAATTGGCTCAGAAGGATGACGGAGAGTCGCAGCATGCTGTTGGATTTGGTATCGATGGCCCGTATACCAAGCATAGAGGACAGCTTGCGTACTTTGAGGTACATTTTATGAGAAAAATACACATTTAAAAGTTTGTAGTTTTTATATACAGTTAATTTAAAAAAAAAATGTGGATTTCTAAAGTATTTTTTTGAGTAACAATCTAATAATTACTATAGATTAGTCAATGTGACGATTGCTATGTATTTCCTTCTTCGGTATACGTTTATCATTAGGTAACAAACGATCATTTCCTTATAGATTTGCGAGAAATTGGAAGACACATGGCAATTCAAGCGTCACGAGAAAAACGGTTCTTACCTGGTTCTCGGCGACCAGTGGATCGGTTACGACGATCCCCTATCGGTAAAAATCAAGGCAGCTTACGTTAAATCTGCCAGTCTGGGAGGACTCTCACTCTACTCTCTGGACCTGGACGACTTCCAGGGTATCTGCGGCGACTCCTGGCCGCTCTTTAACGCAGCCGTTCAGACCCTCGGTATCTACGACGGTCCAAAAGAGAAGTGCCCCAAGAACGGTCTCTTCAGCGATCCCGACAACTGTTCCGGTTTTCTCTCCTGCTTCAACGGTGAGAATCGGAATAATTCATGGAATCTAATTGAAATCTAATTGAATTAAGCTTATCGCATAAACGACTCGGTGAATGAATCTTGGAAGAGCAGAATCGGCTTAACATAAATTATTGTATTGTATATTATGTATTATACCATACGTATATAGTAAGCGCGACGATTAGATTCTGAAATCGATCATTCCAATGCTGCTGTACGTGAGTCACCGCGTGTCGCGATTAATGCGAGCGTATTCTTTCTGACTATAAAGAAAAAGACGTTTATACAGCGATCAACACTTTTTTACACACAAACGAGCGTTTACTAATTGTTCTTGTCTGAACGAAAAGAAAAAAATGTTTGCTCTAATATTAAAATCATTACTAAAATATAAACAAATCAATTACAGGTTACCTCCACCGCGGTCACTGCGGCATTGGTCGCTTCTACGACCCAATACGTGGACGCTGTGTCAGCGCAAGCCCGGAAGTCTGTGATCCAGGTCACAGCGACAAATTCAGCTACGCGAACTGGAGTCTAGAACGATTGCGTCAACTTCAGAGACTCGAGAAGCTCGAGCTTCTCGAAGATGGGCCCCGAGTCGTGTGCTACGTCACCAGCTGGGCCATGTACCGCAAAGGCGAGGGCAAGTTCGTTCCCGAGCACCTCGACGCCAGACTCTGTACCGACGTTGTCTACGCGTTTGCTGGACTGAACCCTGAAACCCTCACCGTACACTCGTTCGATCCTTGGGCTGATATTGAGAATAGTGAGTATTATCCTAAACGAATGAAAAGTAAAAAAATGAATTTAATTAAACGTTAAAATTTTTCTTCACAGATCTGTACCAACGAGTAACTTCCATCTCCGGTTCTCGCGTCCTTTTGGCTCTGGGCGGCTGGACCGACAGCGCCGGCGACAAGTATTCTCGACTCGTGAGCAGTGCCTCAGCTCGTCGCAAGTTCGTCGCCTCAGCTGTGCATTTCCTACGCAAGCACGATTTCCAGGGTTTGTCGCTCGAGTGGAATTATCCCGGCTGTTGGCAGAGCGACTGTCGTCGTGGACCTGAGACAGATAGGCCCAATTTCACGAGACTCCTTGCTGAGCTCAGGAAAGAGTTCGATGACCAGGAACCACCGCTTACGTTGGCAGTTGCCATTTCTGGGTACAAGGAGGTTATCGATAAGGGATACGATATAGCGGAGATCTCGAAGCTCGTCGACTTCATGACTGTCATGAGCTACGACTATCATGGCGCCTGGGAAGCGACGACTTCACATCTGGCACCGTTGTTTGCTATTCCTGGCGATTCCAGTCCTTACTACAATCTGGTGAGTAGAGTTTTGTGTCTAAATTTATGTTATATTATTATACTTTTGTAGAAAAGAATTGAAGAAAAATATCGGCTCTTTTAGAACTTCACCCTGAACTATCTGGTGAGTCTCGGAGCCGATCGTTCCAAGATCATTGCCGATATTCCTATTTACGGACAAAGCTATAGGCTGACCTCGGCCGATAAATACGGTCTGGGAGATCCAGCGGCTGGTCCCGGTGCTGCCGGTGAATATACTAGACAGCCCGGTATGCTCGCCTACTACGAGATCTGCGATAGAATCGAGAAGGAGAACTGGGAGTTGGGTCCTGGTCAGTACTTGGAAATATTTTTATTATAATATTGCTATAAGATTTAAGAATTTTTTGATACTAAAAGACAACGTTTTATATAGGACCTAGCGCTCACTACAAGGATCAGTTTGTAAGCTTCGACAGTCCGAAAAGCATTCTTTACAAGGGTCAATACATCTTGAATTACGGATTCGGAGGTGCGGCTGCCTGGACCGTAGATCTTGATGACTTCACTAATCGCTGCTGCCAGGAACCGTTCCCTCTTCTTCGCAGCATCAACCGCGCTTTGGGTTAGTTCTTATCTTCACATTGGGTTCTACAATGTAGTATAATATTAAAGTGTCAACATACTCTTTTTTCACAAACAGGCCGACTCCTAACCCCGGCGCCGTCGCACAAGGACTGCAAGAAACCCGATGAGCCAGTGACACCAGTAGCACCAACTCTCACCACCCACGCCGATGCAAATGACGGCAAACCCATTCCTACGAGACCGATCACAACCCCGTCGACCAAGCCGACCACCTGGCCCAGTTGGTCCGAGAAGCCCACTACTCCCTGGAACCACGTCACTTCCACCACTTGGTCTTGGACTTCGACTAGCACTACCAGCACTACTACCAGGTTCGTATAATTTGAATTTATCAACTTTAAATCTTCTCAAAAATCATAAACATAAAACTAAAAGAATTCCCATCTTTTTTTTCGTAGACGACCAATCATAACACCAGGTGTAACAAGCACTCAGCGTCCAACCACTCAACGTCCAACCACTCAGCGTCCAACGACACAGCGTCCAACTGTACCGCCAACAGGTTCACTATCCGGTTTAAGCTGTAACTCGGGGGAACACCAACCCGATCCGGCCAACTGTGGCACCTACTATCGTTGTGTCCTAGGCGAATTCAAACGCGAATTCTGCGCTCCAGGACTACACTGGGACGCCAATAGGCATCTCTGCGACTGGCCCATCGCTGCCAAATGTCAAAAATGTAAGTAGCTTATATAAAATCACAATAAGTATATACTATATATACATTTTCCTCTCATTACTCAAAAATTCAGAACAGCTATATAACTGATTATTATATCGATGGAATTGCGAATTAAAAAATAAAATCCGTTCCCTTTTTCCCCGATCCGCGCATTGTATTTTTTACATCGCGTGTCGTGACGAATTGCTCGAGCGGTGTTCTCCTACCACTGATGCTATATAAGTATAGCACACTGCACCTGTGAATCCTCTTCTTTTGCGCTGAGTTCGAAGCGCGAGCTGTGAGTCGCCGCTGGTTCGCGATTGTATCGACATGTCTGCAACTGATCGGATTGTCGTTTGGCTGACTTTGGTCGTGGTTTTGTTGCTGAGTTTTGGAGTAGTTGCGAAGGGTAAAGAATCGAAATTTCTCAAGTTCAAATTTATAAAAGCATTTTTGTGCGGGAGTCTGTGGTGTGTGCAGCGTGTGCGCGATAAATTTTCGAACAAACTTATTCGTTATAGTTGGGGAGTTTTTTTAAGTACAATAATTTTATCGGTATACTACTGAAAAATAGTCAATCAGTGTAGATAGCAGTCAAGTTAAAACTACTTGTGGAGCCAATTAATATTTATTACTTCGGTGCGTAGAGTAAGAAATACCTACCCGCCCTTTAAATTCTGCCAAACAAATCAGGCTGTTATATAAACGTACACTCAATAAAATAACAAACGCGTAAGAAATACGCGTAGTCCTGATGCACCCTGCGGGTTTCGGTATGCAAAAATGAATTACCAAGGTCGCCATGATATTATATAATATAGACCTTTCTTTTATTTTGACTAGAGAAATCAGGCGCGCCCCGATCGGCCGATGTTTTTCTTTTGTTTTTTTATTAATATTTTCGACTTTAACATCGCTTCAAAATGGCTTTCGATACGGAAATAGAGTTCGATTCGAGCGCTTGCTCAAATTATATTATGGATTATATGGATTATTGATTATGGATAGATTTTGACCTCCAAAATCCAAGATTTTAGGTTACTTTCACTAATTCGTGGATTTTAAATGTCGTATTTTATAGAGCGCGTATAATTTTTTAATAATCGAAAAAAGTTTTAGCTGATCCTTTTTATTGCAAATTTGACTTCGCATTAAAACACAACTCAATAATAAATTTAATGTTATAAGTAGAAAATGTCGTTAAAGTGAAATTTTATTATAGGCGGATTAATTAATTAGTTATGCGATTGTGCAACAATAAAAAAAATATCCGTCGACTTCCGAGTTTCTCGACTCGTTTAATTCATGTGTCTATATGTCTACATAAAAATACTTTTTATCTGTACGTTTACTTCCTAAAGTGTCACACGTCTCATTATCGCTAAGAAGTAACAGCTAATTGTGGAGTTTCTATAAGGATAGCGCAGCCATTATTACGTGAGCGCCAAAGTAGAGAAAATCTTTGCGCTTTTTGACTGTGTGTACACGGATGACAAAGTAAATAAAGATTACGAGATATAATCTTACTTTTCTTTTATAGACGTATACCCTGTAAAATGATATTTAACAAAAATGTATAATAATTCGAACTGTGGGAAATGCAATTTTTAACAAAACACTATAAAATCGTCATTTATAATTGCCATCAGCTATATATTATCGATGTTATCATTCAACAGGTACACCTTCGCTTTCTACACGCCTCACCGCGCGACTTTCGCACATCGTTAAACCGCGTTGCGTTGCCCAACTAGTCGTGTATTAGTATCGCTTAGCGGTACCTCACTAATCAAATCGACAAACTATCCATTCATAAAGTCACATGTAATAGAATTACGAAATCCCAGAAGTAAACACTATAAAAATAAATACCTCCGCAGTGTCCACCACCACTACAACTCGCAGGCCAACCTACGCTACAGTCCCAACGACCGAGTTCACGACTCCCAACGCAGGCATCCCGTCGTCTTCGACGACGATCTCGACGGTGAATCGTCCCAATGGCAATGGTAATAAACCCGGCAAGGACTGCGATCATGGCCAGTACTATGCCGATCCGAATTCCTGCACCCATTTCCTGGTATGCGTCACTGGGAAATTGGTGAGACAGCAGTGTGGACCAGGACTGAACTGGAACGAGGCCAAGAACATGTGCGACTGGGCTTTCAAGAATCCCTGCAATGATACCAAGAGAAGCAAGCCGGCTAAGATTAGTCAGAGGGAAGAAGCTCAGGTTTGTTTTGCAATGTTTTTTTTTGGCTGATGTATATAGTTGGTATGCGGACGATGTCTTATACTTGGAGTATAAGTACCCATTGTTTTCGTTTACAGTATGATCCATTCAGTGAATTTTATTTTTAACTACAAAATTAGTATCGAAAATATAACCAAGCTCCATTCCACAGAGCTGCACCGCAGGCGAGTACCAGAGCGTACCCGGTGACTGCGAGAGTTACTATGCCTGTCTGTGGGGCAAGCTCGAGGAGTTCCAATGCGCTCCAGGCCTGCACTTCAACGCCGAGAGCCACATCTGCGACTGGCCAGCTCGTGCGAAATGTCAGGCTACTGCTCCCAGCGGTGGAGCCTCAGGAGCTGTACCACCAGTTGACAATGGTTCTGGATTCACCACCCAGAAACCTTGGCAGCCACCACCAGCCCAGTCCACGACACCTTTACCTTCGGCCGAAATCGATCCCGATAAGGTTTCACCATTGTCTGGACACTTCAAGGTGACGATGCTTATTAAAGATATACATGAATTTATATCAAGAATCAGCGGTTCGTTATTTCAACCTTGGACGTAATTATTGTAGGTCGTCTGTTACTTCACCAACTGGGCCTGGTACCGTCGAGGCGTAGGTCGTTACCTACCTGAACACATTGATCACACACTTTGCACCCACATCGTCTACGGTTTCGCAGTACTCGACTACTCCAACCTCGTCATCAAGGCTCACGATTCCTGGGCTGACTTTGATAACCGTAAGTTTCATCTGTCCTCAAGACAAAATGAAAATCACGGCTGTTACGTCATTGAAATCCATATATACTTACAATCATTACAGGCTTCTACGAGAGAGTCGTAGCGTACAAGAAACGCGGTCTGAAGGTGAGTCTCGCCTTGGGTGGTTGGAATGATTCAGCCGGTGACAAGTACTCACGACTGGTAAACAATCCTGCGGCCAGGCAGAAATTCGTCGAGCATGCGCTTCAGTTCGTCGAGAAGTACGGTTTCGACGGTCTCGATCTCGACTGGGAGTATCCAGTTTGTTGGCAGGTTTGTAGGCTTTTATACATATCACAAAGTTACTTCATAAATATCACACAATTTGTCAAACCTCATCTTTCCAAATCCAGACCGACTGCAAGAAGGGTCCAGACTCCGACAAGGAAGGTTTCTCCGACCTAGTTCGAGAACTGAGCGAAGTGTTCCGTCCACGTGGTCTCCTTCTCTCGACTGCTGTATCACCTAGTAAGAAGATCATTGACGCTGGTTACGATGTCCCGGTACTCGCCAAGTACTTCGACTGGATCGCCGTGATGACCTACGACTACCACGGCCAATGGGACAAGCGCACCGGACACGTCGCACCCATGTACTATCACCCTGACGACGAGTTTTACTACTTCAACGCCAACTACACCATCAACTACTGGATCTCCAAGGGTGCATCGCCAAGGACGCTTGTCATGGGTGAGTCGAATGCAACAGTCATTAATTTTTCCAGTGAAACAAAGTTACATATACTAATTTACAATACGAGTATTTTAAAGTATTCATTATGCAGAGTTTAATGAATCACGTCAAGTCGATAATTCAATCGTATGCTTTTATCGGAAAGAGAAGACAATGACTTATGTATATACACACAGTATAATAATGCTAAAATTCTTTTACGAACAATGTTTTCATTTCAACGTCTGCTTATCGTCACACGATCTTGATCGATTAATCATTCGACAAAGTATACAACGCAATATTTCCGATTATGATGGCAGGTATGCCGCTGTACGGTCAGGCTTTCTCTCTAAACGATCCAAGTCGAGGCACTGGTCTAAATTCTCCAGCTAGCGCCGGAACTGCCGGTGAATTCACCAAGGCTGCCGGTTTTCTCGCCTACTACGAGATCTGCGATCGTATTCGTAACAAGGGATGGCAGGTGGTACAGGATCCTGAGAGACGTATGGGACCATACGCGTACAAGGGCAACCAGTGGGTCAGCTTCGACGATGCCGACATGATCAGGCAGAAGGCTCAGTACGTCAGAGATATGGGTCTTGGAGGTGGTATGGTATGGGCTCTGGATCTCGACGATTTCAGAGGTAGATGCGGTGAAGGACAGCATCCACTGATGCATACGCTCCAGCAGGTGCTCGCCGAGCCACCCAACAATCATGACAGACGTGAGTCTTATTTTTTTTTACGATAAAGTTCAAAATTTTTAAAGAATTTCTTTTGTTAACGAGCTTTTGCTTTCTTTTCTCAGCGATCAACCCACCGCGCTATGGTCAGAAGCTCGAATGGCGTCTGGCTGAATCTCCGTCCAAGAACGAGGTCTCAGCAAATCTGAAGCAGAATGAAGACGACGAGTACAAGGTCGTATGCTACTTCACCAACTGGGCCTGGTATAGACAGGGCGAAGGTAAATTCCTTCCCGAGGACATCGACGCTGATCTCTGTTCGCACATCGTCTACGGATTCGCTGTCCTCGACGGCTCGAGTCACACCATCAAGACTCACGATTCCTGGGCTGACGTTGACAACAGTGAGTATTAAAGTTCATATACAGAAACTTTATCGCAATATATGAGAACGATTCAAAATTAAAACAAAAAACTTTAGAATTCTACGAGAGGGTAGTGGCGTACAAAGCCAAAGGCAAAAAAGTCCTAGTGGCTATAGGAGGCTGGAACGACTCAGCTGGTGACAAGTACAGCAAACTGGTGAACAACCCAGCTAACAGGAGAAAATTCATCACCCATGTTATCCAGTTCATCGAGAAGTACGGTTTCGACGGTCTCGATCTCGACTGGGAGTATCCAGTTTGCTGGCAGGTCGACTGCAACAAGGGCCCGAAGTCCGATAAGGAAGGTTTCTCCGCACTGGTTCGCGAATTGAGCGCCGAGTTCAAACCTCGTGGTCTACTGCTCTCATCCGCTGTATCGCCTAACAAGAGAGTCATCGCTGAGGGCTACGACGTACCGGTTATTGCCGAACATCTCGACTGGATCGCCGTCATGACCTACGATTACCACGGCCAGTGGGACAAGAAGACTGGACATAACGCGCCCTTCTATGCTAGACCTGATGACTGGGACACTAGCTTCAACGCAGTGAGTTTGTCTCTTTGAGGATGTAAATTATATATTATCGTTGTGAAGAAGAGTGACCAGTATTTGAAATACTCGTTTTCAGAACTTCTCGATCCACTACTGGATGGAACGAGGAGCTCCGGCGAAGAAACTCGTGATGGGCGTGCCGATGTACGGTCAGAGCTTCTCGCTTGCCGAGAGAAACGATAACGGACTCAACGCGCCGACCTATGGTGGCGGTGAGGCTGGAGATGCTACCAGAGCTCGTGGATTCCTCTCTTACTATGAGGTTATTTGACTTTTGATTTTCGAATTATTATGCAATGTATCTCGGTTAACGCTTATGTATCTTATGATGACAGATCTGTCAGAGAACGTTGACGAGAGGCTGGACTGTAGTCCAGGATCCGCAACGTCGTATCGGACCATACGCCTACAAGGGTGACCAGTGGGTCAGTTTCGACGATGCCGAGCAGATCAGGCGTAAGTCTGAGTATATCAAGGAACTCGGCCTCGGCGGAGGTATGGTCTGGGCCCTCGACCTCGACGACTTTAAGAACTACTGCGGCTGCGAGCCCAGTCCGCTTCTCAGGACCATGAACCGAGTGCTGAGGAACTACCCACCCGGTCCTCTCTGCACAGTTTCTTGTAAGTTGCTTGAGCCTCGCGATGATAGTCTGTAATGTTAAATGCAATCATTTTTCTACAGCCTCGACCGTAACCGAGAACGAACCAGCAACCATCAAGCCCACAACGGAGCGTCCTACATACCCTCCAGCGAGTCCACCGAGTCGTCCAACGACTACTGATATCCCAATAGAAGTGGCGACTGAGGACGAAGACGCCGTTGAAGTTGAAGCTGGTGGTTCACCTCCTTCCCATGGTCAGCCTCAGGGCGACTGTCATGGCAAACTCTTCGTCGCGCACAAGGACGACTGTCGCAAGTACTACCTTTGCAACTTTGGCATGCTCACGGAGCTGACCTGTCCCAACGGACTTGTCTGGAATGTGGACCACTGCGACTGGCCTGAGAATACCAACTGCAAGGGTAAACCTTTCGGTAGTGGTTCAGGACAACAGATTGTTAGGTGAGGCGAAATTTTAAGTTAGGTTTAACGTTAACATTAAAAATGAATTACCAAAATGATCGATTCCATTTCAGCAGTACTGTGAGACCAACCACAACGACGTCAGCGGTACATCCAGGCCAATGGCAGGAGCCGACACGGCCCACCACCTCGACCACCACCGAAGACTACAGCATCCAAGAACAGTCGGAAGAGCTGAGTATCGGCGGACGCAAAATGGTCTGCTACTTCACCAACTGGGCTTGGTACCGTCAAGGTGCCGGTAAGTTCCTCCCCGAGGACATCGATCCGAACCTCTGCACGCACATCGTCTACGGTTTTGCGGTTCTCGACTACGAGCGTCTAGTCATCAAGATGCACGATTCCTGGGCCGACATAGACAACGACTTCTACGGAAGGGTCACCAAGCTCAGAAAGAGAGGAATCAGGGTTCTGATAGGTATCGGAGGTTGGAACGATTCCGCTGGCGACAAGTACAGTAGACTGGTTAACAATCCCGAGGCTAGGAGGAGATTTATCCAGGACATACTGCAGTTCATTGAGAAGCACGGATTCAACGGACTGGATCTCGACTGGGAGTATCCCGTTTGCTGGCAGGTTTGTACAAACAACATGTATTATACACCATCGATTAAATGTTTCGAATACAACGAATCGAATTCTCGCCAAAATCTCAGGTCGACTGCAGCAAAGGTCCAGCCTCGGACAAGGAGGCTTTCTCCGCGCTCGTGAGCGAGCTCAGCGCAGCGTTCAAGCCTCGTGGTCTCCTGCTATCCGCAGCTGTATCACCGAGCAAACGAGTCATCGACGCAGGCTACGACGTACCAGTACTCGGTAAATACCTCGATTGGATCGCCGTCATGACTTACGACTATCACGGTCAGTGGGACAAGAAGACTGGACACGTCGCTCCGCTGTACTACTATCCGGGTGACGATTACGATTACTTCAATGCCAACTTCACCATGCGGTACTGGATCGAGAAAGGCGCGCCTTCCAGAAAATTGGTCATGGGAGTGCCGCTTTATGGACAGAGCTTCACTCTGGCCCAGGGACTTCAGCATGGACTCAATGTTCCGGCGCCTGGTCCCGGACAAGCCGGAGAGTTCACAAGAGCGGCTGGATTCTTGGCTTTCTATGAGGTTGGTTTAATCGTATGAGATATATCATCGCGTGATTTTCTGAAGAAGACACTATAGACCTTGAAGTATATAAATTCGTATAAATCATTCGAGATCGCTTTATATTATACGATCGATGACATAGCTTCCCATCCATATGAAAGGTGTATAAAATTCACATCGATTAACGGCGCAACCTTTGAATTACAGATCTGCAGCAAAGTCAAGAACAACGGATGGTCGGTGGTAAAAGATCCAGAAGGCCGGATCGGACCGTATGCTACGAGAGGCGATCAATGGGTCGGTTATGACGACGTGTCGGACGTTGCCCGGAAGGTCAGTCTAGATAGCACGATAAATCTACTATCTCCCTCTCTTTCTCTCTCTCTCTCGTCTGAGATGCACATACATTACCATCACGTCCGTCTCTGGAGATAAATCGAACGAGTAGCTCGAGTACGAGATAACATCGCGTGCTACTGCTGTAATTGCAACGAGTCGTTTATTGCCGACGATGTTTATATACGCGGAGATTCATAGGTCGAGACAAAGTGCCGGTGCGAATTAATGCGGCGGCGGTCGTCCGCTCGGAGGAAAGGCGATTTTATGGTTATTAGTTAACAATGACGCTTGATTGTTTAGCTTTTTACGTGGGGAGAGCGATTAACGATCGAGTGTCTTGTTTTTGAATTACGAGAGTACGTGCGCGTTGAATAATACATAATAAAGTAATCTAAAACGTCCGTTTACATTATCTCGGATCGAATTTTCGTTGGAACGATGAGTTACAACGTTTATACTTAAAAATTTCAGGCGGACTTCATCAGGGAGCTGGATCTCGGCGGTGGCATGATCTGGGCACTAGATCTGGATGACTTCCGCAATACCTGCAACTGCGGTAAATATCCGTTGCTCACAGCTCTGACCAACGGACTTAAGGGCGATGTTAGCCAGCGACAAGACTGCACCTAAGACATCGATGCTGATGTGTGACAATCAAGAACGCATCATTGCTATCCTTCGGGGATCTATCTGTGACAAAATCGATATATTCCGTCCTTTGAGACACGAACAGATGTCGTGTGCTCGCTTAGCCCTTGCTTTATTGGCCTGTTTTAAATTTATCCATTCATGACGAATGATAACCGTAATTTTATTTGCAAAATATTACTTTTCCGATTTTGTATGCAGTATATTTGCGAAAATAATATATGTGGGAATGCCAAAGTCTTCGTTTGAAACAGAAGTTATACGTCAACCGACAAAAATCGTATGTAATTTGAGATATAATACTTGTATAAGTAATGTCAGCTGATAATGCAAGGGCTAAGAACAATACTTCGCTCTCCTCCTCGTACCTAAAAGCGGCATAGGTGCTTGGAAGATAATGAAATAGATTAAGTCTCGTTTAGAATAATTTTTTAAGTGATATATAACATTAAGATTTTAGTATTTTTTTAATCACATTGAATAAGGTTAACATTGCTTACTTCGTTTCTGCAAAGGAAAAGGATAAATACACGTGTTTCATTATAATGTACTTAATTTTGTTTTGTTCTGAACAAGAAAGTGTAAATCATAAGCTGCCTGTTTCCAAGAAATTTTGTATACAATATAAATAAAGAATGATCTTTGTGTAAATTCGTGAATAGTGTTGTACACATGTGCGTAAAAAGATTAATACAGAACTAATATACCTTAACAGTCACAGATTTCCTTCTATTAATTTTTCATTTCCTTACCACTCAAATGACGTATACGTTTGAAATGTATAATATTATCCGACGTATGAACTGGAAACATACTTTTACAACAATAAAAACCCACATTTAAAGAAAAAAAAATATACAATCCATTGTGCAGATTCTGAGATCTTCGCGTATACGTACTCTTATACATTTGTACACACATTCATACATATATTTTTGAAAAACAATGTATTTTGCTTTCTCAAAACACATTTATAATACGTTTTTAACAAAATTTAAATGTGTACTTCTATAAAGCTTTCTCTAGTAGGAAAAAATTGTTGAAAAGTCCTGCTATACAGGCAAGGTATAGCTTACAGATATTCTCTTATAATACAACTACTTCTATAAGAGAGTTGTTTTAAGGTGTATTGATTCAAATCATATTTTATTAGCAGTGAAATGTCATTAACCATTTATATTACCTCAAATGTGCGTCAGAAGCAATTATCCTCCACCATAATTATTTTTTGTATATATTTTTTTTCTACTCGCCTTCCTTACATGCGCTTACCTTATGAGAAACCATCAGATCTCATTCTATTCAGAGATACTTGCAAACATATTTTATGAAGCAATTTGCATAACAAATAACTAAAAAATAATGGTTTCTTAATTATTGTAATGATAGTTCTCAAATATAATGGATTCTCATAATAACAGAAAATTATAAACTATCTCAGATAATAACTATAGATGATTGAAGAAGTAAGATTCGTAATGCTGGATTTCATCTGTTAATATCTCGATAATAGCTTCTGATTTTACTTTTAAACGTTGTGCTAAAATATGAAAAAGAAAAGAGGCTTCTAACTATTATTTATTATATTCACCCCCTGCAAATATAATAATTTTGTTAATGTGCGGCCTATGTCTTTTTCTTCATATCTTGCAATATCATTGACTTACATGAAATGGAAAATAATTATTTCCATACATTACTAATATTTTTTTTTATAAGATACAGTTCCTGAGAGTTGACGGGATTTCTTAGTTTTTATTATTCTTTTTATCGAGGATCAAGTGACCGCTCAACCTCTTCTCTCTTAGAAAAATACTCATACTTTTGAAATGACTGTTAAAATTTGGTTGTTATAGTATTTGTTCCAATCGTCTATAACTCAATAAACATGACTAAAAATACAAAAGCGTTTTCGAAATATTTAATTTAATGAATTTATATATCGTGCAATAGCACTTGCAAAAATCTACTAGAGAACATTATCCAACAAACGCTTACAAAGGACTGAGAAAAACACGTCAGCATTGAATCTGCGCAACTCCACAAAGAGGATTATCTTATAGAACAAAGAAAAGACGTCCTCTTTTTTATTTCCGTTTTACTCAATTATTACAGAAAGCCAATTAAATTTTTCTGTGAAAACATACGAACACCTGTCCATCAAACGTCACACTATTTTATAAATATAGAGACTATAAAGAATTATGAAGGGGGAGTCTAAAATAGATATAAAACTGTCTCTCTTCATATAATCTATTAAAATATGCGCGAGTAGGAAATAATTATGTCCATTTTTTTGCTACGACTGTAATAGAATAATTATTCCTTATTATGAAAACGTTCGTCCTTTCCTTCTAAAAATATCTCCAGAGCTTCTGTGGATAATTTGCATCTGTAATGTAGAACGAACAATTATTATAATAATGACATTAGAATCATTACTTGCATAAACTATGAACCAATAATTTTTTACACTATAGTAACA
>UCQR01071300.1:13560-36806 GCA_900474235.1 Cecidostiba semifascia
ATATAATACACATCGCATACTACAAACACACATCGCTCTCATGCATATACTTAATACTCGCGTCGTAAGTCAAACGACGCGATGGCAACTGAAAAAGGACCAGGCACGCGATTCCTGGCACGTCGCGCGAAATCGGCCAACTTGTACCTGGATCACGTTCGGACTTTGCTCGCGCGCGCACGCGCGAGTTTAAGTGACAGAAGAAAGAAAAAAAAATATAAGAATGAGAAAGAATCGCGTTTACTACTGTATAGTATAACAAGAGGCTCTCTCACCTGGTGCGGTGAATAGCCCAGTGCCCAGCCAAGGTTCAGCGAATTTGTAAAGTTCCTCCTTCTCGATTGTTTTTGGACTTAGGAAGATCGTCTGAAAAAAATTTGCGTTTGCTTTTTTTTTTAGATTTTTTGGAATTGATGAAAAATTATGTTATCGCGATTATCGTGTATTTGAAACTTATAACTATATAAAACAAAATATTATTTAATAATAAACATCAACAAAATTAGTCTTTAAAAACGAATAAGAAACCGAGGAAATCGAAAAGACTTCCGCCAAGATTCTCACTTTCGTTAACATTCCACGCGAGAATTTTATAATCGTATTCATCGCTCTCTTTTCAACTCAACACGTGAATCTTAAAACGCGTTCGAGCACATTACTCCCGTGATATTTTTTTATCAGCAATCTGGGCGGAGTGTGATTCAATGAACTCATGTACAGCTGTACACTGTTTATAAAATTATTGACTTCAGTGCGAAGGAAATTGAAGTGACTGCAATTTACCTGACGCGTTTGCATGATAGGTGTGAGATTACTATATGTGGGTCTATTTCAATTGCAAATAGTGCAATTGAAATAGATAATAGCGCGCAAAAATTTAAATTTGTCGATTTTAGCTACAAAATAACAACAACTCGTACGACTACTGATTCAAAAGTAGCGCAACTAACTTATACACAATACCTTGAGCTGTTCGGGATCGTAAACGGCGTAGAACAGTCTGTCGGCCAGCCAGACGCGGAAAGGCGATGGGTACGTGTCCAGAAGCTCTTGGCACTTGCTTAATATGTCTGCGAACATTTTCGATTTCATTATATTTTTCTACATCTTTTTCGACATATGTATATAAGAATTTTGAGATAATATTAAGGACTTATCGATTCTAAAAAAAAAATCGATAAATCATTCTCTCACCTTCGGTGCTCCCCATGAAGAAGTGAGCGTTGCCGATGAACGGCAAAGCCGGAGGTCCTGGGAATTTAGCGGATTCGCGATAGAGTCGGATTTTCCGTAGGTAATGACCGATTACGAACGCGAGTGCCGTGAAGAGTAAGCCCATCGCTAGGAGGGCTGATATTGCCAAAGCCATTTTTTTTATGGATCTGGAAGAATTCAGAAAAATTATTGTAGCATTGTATTGTCTGAGATTAGAGAAAGCTTCTTTTTTTCGTAATGTTATGGTTTTAAACGTGACTGAACTTTTAGATTTAAATGCAGAAGCATATGTATAGGTTTTTAATTAAAAATTCGAATTTTAAGATTTGCTTTACATGATCAGAGGTTTATTTTCTTTTATAGGTATCAACTGCCACGGATTTAAATTTAATCATAACGTTTCATTTTTTAAATAGTTGATGATTATAAATTTATTATTTGTGTATATATGAATTCCCGAAACTAAGATATAAAATCATCAGATAAATTCATAATATCCAAACGTCGTAAAATTGTAATACGATAAAAATAAAATCCTACCTTTCCCTCCCCGCTAATTCTTCGAAACTAAAAAGTACAACTATTCGAAAATTCAAGCGAGGAGCAGAGAGCGGATCGATCCTCGTGCGTTAGCGCGCGAAAGTCAACTGCGCCGGTGAACCATCCGTGTGGTCCGTGAAACTGCTTTATTTCGCCCGCGATCGCTCGCCACTACTTCTCACGAATATCAACGAATTCGCTATATATATATATACACACTCACATACGCGTATGTACATACATACGTATCCACCGTATACACAGACAACAGGTAATATGTGAGGGACTCTCCGAAAAAACTTTCAGTTATAGAGCGTTCAAAAAGAAGTTAAAATTTCAAATGACACCTCTGATGAGCGAACATTTCACTTGATTTGTAGGTTTAAATTACATAGAGCAAAATAAGAAATTGTGTACAATTTACACATGACATAAGGTTGTTTTCAAATGCTTATAACTTTTCACTCAATCGGTTAATTATTGAGGATCCAAAATAACATTTTTCGCATCTACTTTACTTTTAGTGTTTTTGCAATAAAATTTTTATCTGCTCATGAGGTGACTAAATACTAAAGTTTTTTTTCCTGTTAATTAGTGTTTAATTAGTATATTATTATAAGCACCCCTACACTTTGAATAAATGCTTTTGAACACAATGTCTATTTTTAATGGATTGTCCTCATTTTTGTCTGTGTTCAGGATTTATTTCGCGCTATAATATACCTTTAATTTTTTTTTCAAAGTTTTTAAACGCTCTAATCAGACATTTTATATAGAATTCCTCATATAACTATACACATACAGTCTCTCGTACAAAGAGCGAACGTCATCACGTACGTTTCATCGACTATGCGAAGGGCAGCTTTTTTCAGACTTCACGGTATTTAAATGATGCGCGGCTTCTTTTTCCGTTTTCGTATACGTATACCAAGGATTGCGAGAGTGAGTGAGAGAAAGAGAGGTTTCCGTGATAAGCATTCTTAACAAAATCGTATATTTTTCGTGATTTTTTTTTCGTATAAAAAATGTATGTATTTGTATAGAAGATAGTGTGTACATATAGTTTCACGGGATATAATCTCTTAAAAGCGCTTAACAATTTTTTTATCCTACCATTACCGTATAGTAGTTTAAATAAATAACATTTAGTAGAATTACACGCATACAATATATGTGTAATGTTTATAATATACGATATAACATACGTATAACATATATGAATATCAAATATTTTCTTTTTCTTTTTCACGATTTTGGCGACTTAAAACGTAAACAATGGCGGCGCACTTAATACTTAAGACACAGAGACACCTCGATATACGTTATCACACTGTATAGTAATAGTACCATTATACATATTATAAGCGAAATTAATATTATAGACACATAAAAAAATACACACCTGACAGTCGCACGTACAGTATCATAATTTTTTTTTGACTTTCAATAGACATTGAAAACATTTATAAGTTTATAAACACATAAGAATCCTTACGATCCGTAAATAATATATACGCATATTAATAATAACAATTAATAACATAAAATATAATAATAATAATAATAATGAAAATGCGGCGCGTGAATCGATCCAAGGCGCATTAAAAAAAAATGTACAAATCATTCGTAGTAGGTCTCAACTTTTACTCCACTCTCGGGAATTGACTTCTCAGCGAATCAGACGCGTATGGTAAGTCGTGTTGGTTTCCTCCGTTTCGCCATCCGAAAGCTCCGGAGAGATTTCCAGCCGCTTGTTCGAGCCACTATCGATTCGGTTTAGCTGGAGATTGAGGACTTTGGTATTATTAAATATTTGCGATCGTTGCGGCTTGGCTCGAATTAGTATAATATTTGTAAAGAATATTATGTGATAATCAAATATTTAAAAATTCATCATAGAGAACAATCGATTTTATTTTCACAGTTTCTATGGATTTTTTGTCAAATTAAAATGTTTTGAAATTATTAATTGTTTCATATACACCGAACGAATATATAAGTATAATGTGATGCTATACTCACTTTAGTGTTTGACATTTCCGTGATGGGATTGGAATATTCATGCTCGCCTGGCATCAGGATAGAACTCGTGCTCGTCGTCGAGGTATTATTGTTGTTTCTCCGAGCGAATGACGGATTTTTGAAATGTATGCTGCAAAATGATAAAAATTTTAAAATTAGACAAAATTATAAGCAGAAAACAAAAGTCAAATAACGCTCTAAAAAAAGAACTCCGAACTCACATTTCACCCGACGAGATTTCCTTGAAAAAAAGTTTTGAACAATTACTCACCTAAGATCGCGGCGTTTAAACAGTCCGGGCCTCTTCTTCTTGAGGTAAAAGTACACGGAGAACATGAGTGCGAAGGTCACAAGGGTGATAGCCAGACCGGTGATCGTTCCGCTGCCGGTTTTTCGTCCCGTCGACTGTTGCTGGGCTCGGGTGACTATCGGACCGGTCTCGTCCAGCCTGACCTTGGCCCCGTGATCGTTATCCTCGAGCTCGAGCTCACCCTCGTCCTCGGCTTCGGCTGGACAGCCGACGTTGCCACGTAGCGTCGCTGGGAAGCCATTGCCGCAGATGCAAGTCGACTCGTTCTTGTGCATTATGCACATGTGCTCGCAGCCCCGGTCCTTGCATTTGTTCGGACCTGTAAAGATCGAGATCGTTTACATTTTTACGATGATATTTAATTGTATATGTAAGCATAAAAAATAAGTATACGTACCGTCTGGTTGCCTAGAAATTTGGGATACCACGAAGAGCCGGCTGTTCTTACTACCCATGGATATCCACTCGCTGTCCATGTTTCCGTACAAGTGGCGCCTCTTAAGTACACCGATTCCCTCGATTTTCCAGTACAACGAGTCCTCGTAAAAGTACAAGCCTATCGGCTTCGTCTACGAAATCATCACCAATTATTGCAACAATCTATATTACTATATAATCAATAATAGTAAAGTGTAATCCTTACGGTAAGATCCGCCACAATGGCTTTCCGATTGTTCCCGTCAAAGTCGACGCCCTCGATGCTGTTCAGATACTTGTCCGACCAGTAGAGGATCGACCTGTGGTAGTCTATCGTCAAACCGCTGATGATACCAAGGTTATCGCGAACGATCACTTTCTGATTGGCTCCCATTAAATCGGAGCGTACGATCTCGCTAGACGGCTTCTCGTAGATCTTCCACATCACTTGACCCCAGAACAGCATTCTGAAATTTCAGGATAAGACATATTTTACTGTTAACTCTTGAAGGTAGAAAGATTTTGCTTATAATAATATCGCTTACTCTTTCAACGGTTCGATCGCGATGGTCGTGACTCTCTGGTACATTCCTTCGATGTGCGTTATTATCGCGCACTTGTTGGCGTCCACGTTGCAGGCCTAAACAAACATCCAGAATCAATGGTGTACGAATAAAATACTAATCCCATACTTGAATGATCTTTTCTTTTTCTTTTTGTAAAGAAGGTTTATGTACATACCTTGATCAAAGGTCTTCGTTTGTCGTCGAAGTAGTAAACATTGTCGGTGATCCAATCGACGGCCAATGTTTCTGGTCTTCCAACACCGTTGGAGGCGGTGACACGTTTCTTCGTGTCGATGTTCATCTTGTTGATTATTCCTTCGATTTCTGAAAGCAAATTCACTCTGTATAGCGTATACATATAACATATACAATCATTATCTCTCAAGATAATCAACCCGTTCAAAACCCCACCGTTACTCCAGTAAACAGTGTTCTCTCTCGAATCGACGTCCAACCCGGTGATCTCCACCTCAGGATCGCGATGAATGATCGTGAGCGAGCTGATCATCGTCGATGGCGACATTATCCGGATGTCGTCCTTCGACGCCGCAATCAGTTTCACCGCTGGTCCTGTGAAAATCACGAATCACATTAAAATCACTCTTATATCGCACAACTTAAAGATAAGACTTATTACGAGAACTAACCGGTAGCTTTGCAGGACACATGATTGATCCTGAGCGCGTAGCCTTCGTAACAGGAGCAGTGGAAGCTTCCGGGTCTGTTTTCGCATAGCTGCTGGCACGCGTTGCTCTGACACTCGTCGACGTCTTCGCAGGACTTGTCGTCGGCTGCTAGTTTGTAACCTGTGCGACAGCTGCAGACTGGACCCACTGGTGTCTTGTGGCATACGTTCTCGCATGTGTTCGTTTCGCAGGTTGTGTCTGTTGATAGAATGATTTATATTTTTTGTCTTATTTAAAAGATTATAAAAGTTGAACTTGTCGATTAAGCTATCATTCAAACATAGGTATAAAAACGATACACTATAAAAACTATACTAACTGCACTGTCCGCCCTCATCACTTCCATCAAGGCAGTGTTCCTTCCCATCGCAGAACATGTCCAAGGGCAGGCAGTATCCAGTGGCACAGGCGAATTTACCCTCGGAGCACTTGTGAGCCCTCTCAGTTAATCCAGGCGTCGTTCCCAAGGCTGTGGAGGGTGTAGTATTGGGTCCGTGTTTCAGGGCGTCGCAGTGAGGATTTTGCTCGTCCGATTTGTCGCCGCAGTCGTCCGTGTTGTCGCACATCCACTCAACAGGAACACATTTGCCGTTGCGACAGCTGAACTGGGTCTCGTCTAAACAACGGCCACAACCGTGCTCGTCGTCGTGGTGTGGACAGTCAGGATGACCGTCGCATCTGCATGGAAAAAAACAAGAATTTTAACTCTTGTATAGAAACAAACAACAGATAATTTATAATAATAATAATACCTCAACGTGTCGTGAATGCACAACGTACTGTTCCTGCACTTGAACTGATCCTTCATGCAAACGAGCGCCTCGACTTTCCTACTCTCGGGACAATCGGCTTCGTCGGAATTATCGTCGCAGTCGTCCGAACCATTGCAGCGCAGTAGCACGTCGACGCACCGGCCGTTGCTGCATTTGAACATACCCTTGGCGCAGTCGGTCGGCTTGCAAGAATCGTGCTCGTCCGAGCCGTCGTTACAGTCGACCTGAAGGAGCAATATATATTTTCATTTTACAGCTACTGATGGTTTTCAAATCGTTTATATCAATTTATTCTTGTATATACCTGGCCGTCGCACTCCCAGTTTCGTGGTATGCACAGTCCTGAATTGCACTTGAAGGAATAATCGTCGCAGACGTGACCACCGCAGTCCTCTTCGTCCGAAAAATCATCGCAGTCGTTGATCCCGTTGCAAACGAAGTATTTCGAGATGCAGGCGCCGTCGCGACACCGAAACTCATCTGTATAATAAAACATCGAATCGTATATACGTAACTTATATAGTCGTCTTCGCAAAGAAGAAGAGACATTATATAATTACCCTGACTGCACGAGTGGTTCTCGCACTTTTCTTCGTCGGACCGATCTTGACAGTTGTACACGGAATCGCATCGATTGGACTTCTTTATGCACTCGCCGCTGCGACAAGCGAATTCATCAGGTTGACACTTGGAGCTGCTCTCGATCGACTCGCAGTCTTTTTCGTCCTCTCCGTCTGGGCAATCAATGACGTAGTTGCACCTGCCGATTCGAATGAAAGATCGTTATTAACTGATGGCGATTATAAATTTAAAATTTCAATAGTATAAGTATATCTAACGTACTTTTGAATCTTCTTGATGCACTCGTTGTTGACGGAACACTTTATCTCGTCATCGGAGCACGTGGTCTTCGGTCTGCAGGTCTTCTGGTCCGAGTTTATGATGAAATCGGCAGGACAGGCGCATAGCTTTTTACTCGCATCGGTAACGAGACAGATGTGTGAACAGTCTCCGTTGTTTTTACGACAGGCGTGAGTATCTCCGCTGTAAGGGCCATCGATTGCCTGAAGAAGCATCTTGTCCTGGTGACTCGTCACCTCTGCAATACAAAGTCATGCTCTCGTTTTATACTCAATACACTTGAACCAGATGGAAAAAAAAACAAAGAGAAATGTATACATACGCAAATTCAGTCCCTTGTATCCCGGTACGACCTGCTTTTTGTCTGCCCAGTTGAGCCGATTGTGCTGTCGTTCTGTCCAAAAGACTTCGCTGTCAAGAACGGCCAGACTCACCAAACCGGTGATACCCGTACGGAAGAGGTTTCGATTTTGTCCTTTACGAGTAAATAAAAGAAAAATGTTGATTTTAAAACGCAATGACACACCAAATCAAGACTATTTCTTCTTACCTTGAGTATCGGTGCTCTCGATACGCCCGGTACCTTCGTCGCCCCAGTAGATGCGCTTCGCGTCGCGATCATAAGCGAGAGAGATCTTAGGTCCATAGAGACCCTCGATCATATGGGTTCTCGAGCCCAAACCGTTCATTTGCGCCTTGTCGATGTGGAACTCGTTGCTCGTTCGGAAAACCACGAACATTACTCTGTAACGAACAACAAGATCGTTTTATCGATGACCGGTATTGTAAATTGAGCCGATGTTTTTTTTTCTTCAAATTTACCCTTCTTCCGGGACCAAAGCGATTTCGTAAGGGTTCTCCGTGTACGAAAACTCGGTCTTCTCGCCGGTGGTGAGACTGTGAACCTCGATTTTTTTGTGGATAGTGTTGCTCTTGTAGAGGTTGTTGCCGAAGTAATCGAAGGCCATACTCTCGACGATCTCGTTGACGATCGGTATGATGTGGTTGATGGCGTTTGTGTGAAGATTAAAGCGGAAGATCGACTTGTTCATCTCGTCGGCAGCGATTATTGAATCTACAGTGATAAGTATACATGAGCTTTGCTTTAATGAAATGAACGATTAAAACGCTGAATAAAGTTTAATCGTGTCATATGAATACGTAAACTGCAGTCTATGTATATATACAGACCAGCGATAGAGTCGTAGGTCATTGCGGTGATATGATCCGGAGTGACACTGGCGCTCATTCTTGGTCTTCCAAGCAGCTCGTGATAATAGTCGATGATCGTGTTTCCAGCTGCCACTGCCATGTGCTTTCGTTTTGCCGAGTCTGCGGATATAAGATACCCCAGATGCACGTGACTCATTTGTTTACCAATAAATACATTTTTTATCTCAGAGAAAAAAAAATCCTTTTTACCTTTGCAAGTGCGTTTATCGCTATTAAGCTCCTTGTCCAAAGTACAGGCACAAGAGTACGTTCTGTTGACCGACAAGAGACACAGTTGGGAGCAGGGTTTAGTGACGCAAGGGTTTCCGTACTAAAAACAAAAATTAAAATCGTTGTCGTCATGCACAATTCAAAATTTCAATAACCGATAAAAAATCTTACCTTGACTTTCAACGACGAGTGATAGATGTGAATACCGTAGACGGTCTCGTTCTTCTGGAACAAAGTGGTGTAGTTCTTGCCGTTGAATTTATTGCAAGAGTGGATACTGTTGGTGCTCCAGTCGCTCCAGTACAGTTTGTTCTCGAAAATGGCGATGGAGTACGGATGCGTTGCGACGTGTCGCAGTACTATCTGCAAATTTGAGAGGAAAAAAAAACAAAGAAGAAAAACGTTAAAATTGAGTCGTGCCTGATTGCACAATCGAGACTGTCGCGGAAAAGAATGCATGTACCAACCCTTCGATCGGTACCGTCGAGTAAAATCGACTCGATGACTTTCAATCTAGCGTCGACCCAATAGAGACGGTTGCTTGGATAGTCGATGGTCAAACCGTTCGGCCAGCCGATTTTTTCCTTGACGAAAAACGTGCGACCGGAACCGTCCATGTACGCGACTGAAATGTGCGGACTGTCTCCCCAGTCGCTCCAGTACAGTTTACTACGAAAAATCCAAATTTGCATTAATTGAATAAAAATTGTAACGTATATAATTTGGTAAAATCGTCAAGTATAGAGAGACACTGACGGCACTAAATTTCTATATAACGAGTTCTAGGATATATAATACAGCGAAGTGTGTGTGTGTATAGGATTGAAACTAATTGGCTTGGAAATTGAAAAATTGAAGCTTAAAGAGCTGGTCAGCTTAATTTTACCCGTGAGATGGTAACAAAGCGATGCCTCTCGGCTTCTCGGTGGCTTCCTTAATTATGACTGTACAGAAAGAGCCGTCTTGGTTACAAACGCCGACCTGCTTGTACATACTGTCGGTGAAGTAGATGTTGCCGGTTATCCAATCGACGGCTATGTCCTCAGGACAGCCTAGACCTGAGGTTTCATGGAAAATTTAAAAGATTCGATTTATGAATTTATATTCGTTGGGAAGTGATTTCATACATTATATAGCATACAGAGATAATCCCAGTCGCGTTAAAGTATATACTATTTATCTATTTCTTTTGGTGATGTGGATTATTTAAATACAGAAGACTCGTTCAAAGCGATACGACATGGAATGATATACAACACTTTCCAAGAAAACTGATGTGTCTTTTTTTTTTAAATAATCAATATTATTTTTCTTCTATAAATGATTCACTTGAAAACATATGTGAATAACAACTCATTTCATATCTCAAATTTTCTCACGATAAACTAATTTCCCCACAAAACAGAATGATAATAAAATACATTAAAAAAAGAAAAAAGTAAAAGCAGAATACCGGCAGTGACGATGACTTCTCGATGAGTGCCATCCTCTAGGCTGCGAAATATGGCCTCGTCGCCAAGCCTGATATCCGACCAGTAGACGTAAGTGGAATCCAACGAGACGCCGACGACGTGCGACAGGTCGTCCGCGATGGGAAAGTAAATCGCCGAGTCGAGATAGTAGCCGCGTATGGAAGACTTGGCTGCGAAAATCATGAGAGCTTCGCCGTCTGAAAAAAGGTCCAAATCGTATATATATATATACATATACTTTTCTAATGGATATTTGAATCGACGGATTCTACAGAGAAACTTGAATGTAATTTTGTTTTATTACTGCGATGGACAGTTATTAATCGCAATCAACAGCGAGCTCGTTATCCTCGATTGATCTCGACTTGCTCAGCGTTATTTTGGTCTATTATTGACGCTTGTTTATATATACTGCCAGTTTATAAGAACGTTGTATAACACTACTTCGTATATTTGTAAATTATTGATATGCTTCTAGATCGCTTCGATCGTGCGCGTACAGTATGTTTTGTAAATGTTTATACATTCAGATATTAATTTCGCAGACTAAGTGGTTTTTCTATCAAATTTTTTAACTCATCGATTTTCCTAGAATCATATTTCTATTTTTATTTCCGAAATTTCATTTTTTTTTTCTTAAAGAAGGATGAAAAGTAAACTGTTTAACTTGAGAATGATAAAAGAATAAAATATATGAAATTTCGTTTCTAAATTACTCTCGGCTTTGCAGCTGACACCGTCTTCCTGAAGCTTGTATCCAAAGGCGCACTGACAGAAGAACGAGCCGGCGGTATTGACGCAGCTCTGCGAACACCTGCCGTACTCCTGGCACTCGTTTATATCTGAAAATGCATTTGAAAATAAGAAAATTTAAGTATATCTATACCTTTTGCAATTCCCAGGCTTAATCTCGGCAAAATCGACAGTCCGATAATTGATAGAAGTATCCTCTGCATTTTGTCGTTGTTGCACACTTATTTAGATATTACTTAAACTCAAAGCAGAGGTTTCGCGGATGCATCATCAGTCCCGACTGCAGCAACAGCAGTAAAGCGATATGAAGTTAACCCGAGCCTTTTCAGCGGTCAAGAAAGTGGGGATGATTTTTTTTTTTAAACTATCCGCTAATCCAGCGCTGCAGTCGCTTATGATCAGTTTTCACCAGTTTTCCGAGAATCGAATGCGAACGATTACTTGATGTCGGCACGTTTTATTGAATGAAATTATAAGATTTTATTTTTTTACGCAATAATTAAAAATAAAGTGTATACCTTCACAGGCGGTCCCATTGAGAAAGTAGCCGGGATGACACCAGCACTTCGAACCAGCCGGTGTGGCAGCACAGTTGTGTTTGCAAGAATTGGTCGTCGTATTCTTGCAGTTCGCAAGAGCTATAAAAAAACGAAATAATATACAAATTTAAAACGTGGCAATTAACTCACTACGTTTACTCTCAAACGGCGAGTTTGATTACACCAACCTTTATCGCAATTCGCCTTGTTTTCATCCGAACCATCTCCGCAGTCGTCCTCACCGTCGCAGGTGTGCGACAGGGAGATGCACCTCTTATTGCCGCAAAGATATCTGCCGATCGTGTTGTTGCAATTCTCCGGTGTTATCGGCGAATCTTCTGAAATTTCAATAGATGCATTATTAATAACACATATATACACACATGGGAACATTGTAAGATCTATATACAAGTCTATGATAGTTCTCACCGCAGTGTTCTTCATCGCTGTTGTCTCCGCAATCATTGACGCCGTCGCATGTCCAATTTTTGCTGTGCAGGCAGTGGCCGTTTTTGCACTTGAAACCGGCGCAAGTTTTCTATAATAGAAACGTAAAGATAAAATCTTATAATACGTAATTACACCTCTCGAGGTAATAAGATAAATTTTTCCATAGGAGTTATATTACGTTGAGATGACAATTCTCGAACTCATCGCTGCCGTCCATGCAGTCTGGCTCGTCGTCGCAGTACTGTTCGATCGGTATGCAGTGGACTTTGTCGCGACATTGGAACTCGTTCGGCTCGCATGGCTTTACGAATCTCTGATGGAAAATGGAATTATCATGAATTATTCTAATCGATTTTTCTACTTACAATAGCGACTGAAGCGCATATATTATACACATTGCTTGGATAATTTTCTTACCGGTGTCGTGCTCAGGTGGCAATCGTCCTCGTCCGAATTGTCACCACAGTCGTCCTCGCCGTCGCAGACGAAGAATTGGGCGATGCACACTGTCACGGTTTTGCATTTGAAGTAGTGGGGTGGTTCGCAATCTGTGAGGATATAGGATAATTTTACAAAATTACGTCATTCTCGAACCGATTTTATAATGACTACATTAATAGAGAATATAGAGAATGATAAAAACAAAACGATATTCTTTATACCGTGTGATGCCTTTGCGTAAAGTAGCCCGAGCAGGAAAAACGCCAAGAGCTGCCTCTGCATGATCTGTAAACAGTGTAACATTATCATTATTATATATAGACCTAATATATGTAGACACACACATGCAGTATCAGAAAGCAGAGAGAGAGAGAGAAAAGCATCATTGCAATCATCTCTCGCTCTGATTTTCCGGCCGATCTATCCGCGCGTTACTTTTTTTCTCTCTCCTTTCGAGGACTCGTATCGCGCATTTCCTGCCCAAAGTGATAATAGTCGGGCAAGGCTCACATGCAGGGAAACACCCGTCGTCGAGAGTATGTGTGTGTGTGTGTGTATGTGTATATTGTCGAGGCCCCGCAGAGGGTTAATGACTCCTGACATCCCGCGCGAGTTATAACGTCGCTCTCGTTCGTTCGTTTGTGTATATTGTATACGTATATAGTATTATGTGGTTTTGTTATTTCGCGATCGAGGCGATAGGATTTTCCTTGGTATATTTCAAGTCTGTTACGAGACGGAAGACAAATTTTGGAAATTCAAGATAAAATTACGATTTACAGGATTTATGATAATTCGCATTTATAATGACAATCAGTAAATAAATCGTTTCAAAACGAATCGAGGTCGCGACAATTTGAAAATTTAACTCCCGCATATGCAGACGTATACATACGACGCGCAACTGAATGATCAGATGACCGCGGTTAAATTTGTTTTGGGGTGCGCTGATGAGATTATTTTTTCTCGCTCTCTCTCTCTCTCTCTCTCTCTCTCTCTCTCTCTCTCTCTCCAATTGTTTATCATTTAGAACAATTTCCTACGGCTCAAGGTATAAAACCGCTTCGCCGTCAATGGTATATACTGTCGCACTTGCTGACATTGTGTATCACACAAACACAAGTCAAAGCTTATGCAGGGAATTTAATTTTTATTGAGTCGTAATAATACGACAACAATAAAAGCGACCGCGATATATATTATAAGTACACGCTTTTTATTTGAAATTTATGTCGTTGTTGTTCAATCATTGACAAAATTTATATACAAGCCCGAAAATATTCCAAACAAAGGCTCGCACGTGCCGAATTCGATGACCGATCGCTCGTCCAGACACCAAATCAAAATATCGGCTTAATCATATTATTCTATAATCCATACAATATTAGACACACATAATACACGGTATACAAATCTTACCATCAGCGATTCATCGAAAACAAACTTACACTCGAACGTCTTTCAATCACATAATTAAATCCACGAGTACTTATATAAACGAACACCACTGAAAACTCGTTGTGGATAATAATACACGAGAAATCGAGCCTTGAATATAGAAAACTATAACAATATATATTGCAAAAGAAGAAAGTCGCGCTTCTACAGCAGCGATTCGACTACTGACACGACTTGTTTCGTTTCGTCGCAGTTTCACGATGTATAGCGGAGATGGAGAGATCTCCCCCACGTATATACACACCGCACGCATCCCACTAGATTAGTGTATACTAGGTAGATAAATATATGCACTTATACAATTTAAGCCCCGGCCCTTTTAATACGCATACTATCTCGTCGCCTTGTCGCTTATATACACATACATACGTTCGTGTACGAAGTCTTTCTATGTGGGTATGTCTGTGCCAGTATAACAAAAGAGACATCACACAATATATATAGCCGCTCGAAAAAGCTTCGCTTGCGATTCGCTCCGGATCGCGATGACACGGAGGCTGTTATTTACCGGTTTGAACTGCGATATATACATATAATATATATGGGAAAAGTCTCTGCGCTGGTTATAACTATTATTACACGGATGAGAGCTATAGCTGGATATTTTGATGGACACGTTCACGTGTGAAATTCGCGATGAAAACACCAAGTATTTATGTATGTTATAGGCGAAGCGACGAGTGAATGCGGTGCGCGATTTCGCGGAATCGATTGTCGTGCGGCACGGCCCTTTGATCTTCTCCGAAAGTCGCGTTGGCGATGTTAAATTTTAATCGAACTGATTATGTGCCGAGGGTAAAATATTACTCGCAAGCGGAAGTTTGTTAATTGCTATCTCGTTTTTGATATAAATATATACGCGCAAATTATAATATGTACTTTGCAACTGTCATATATGCACGAATATGAGACGTTCGCATGCCGATTATCGAATTTGAACGAAATTAAATTGATGTAGATAAATTTTTGCAGAAGTTTACCATTCTAATCGTTTTACGAATTTAGAGATTCGAATTTATAATATTAAATTTATACGCATATGCTACAATATAGTTCTCTGTCGATGTATATCCGATTTATTAATTTTATTACCTAGTGTGCAGCCGATTTCAGTATCAAACTAACAAAATTCTCAAAACACCATATAACTGAACCGATAAATCGAGAGAATTACGCGACAATAAAATCGGTATACTTACACAGCTCGAAATCGGTAACTCTTCTTGCTTTCCGCAGAATCTTTCTCAGCTAGGAGTACCACTTTTGTCTGCAGCAGGATGGAACCGATTTTAACCGATTTTAACGAACAAAGTAAAGCGCATTAGATCGTTAGAGTACAACAGTTGATGACGATCGGAAGCTTTCTTTCACGCACTTGAAACCGTCTCCATAAAACGCGGCATTAGCTAACACGTACTTACGTATCATACGAGCTGCCAACTCCCGGTTCCCGAACGATGTGTGCACACGCGCGCTGGCAATGAAGATTGTCGACAGGCGCGATTTGGATATGTTGTAGCGCGTCTGTACGCGCTCGGTTTGGGCGATTAAGGACATTTTAATATGAATCAGGAGGGAGAGAGAGATTCCTGAGAAGTGGAAAATTTTCCTCTTGAAATAGGACGGTGTTCGGTGATGGGAGAATGGATACGAATTTATACAAATTATTTCGACGAAGTTTGGGATATACATGATCGTATCATATCGTATGCATATCATATATGAAGGATTTCAGATTGACCGATTGAAAACATTTTCACAATGACTTTCATCGAGCGCTTTTGCTATAGAGGGAGATGATTTAATTATTTTGTTAAAATGGCATTTAAATAATATTTAATTGAATCTAACATTTGATTTTATTGAATATTTAGTTACTATTTGTTTGAAGTAACACAATTATTCAATGAAACATATTTAACTGGATCTAGCACTTTATTTTTCTCAGCTAGAATTAAGAAATTCAATTCAAAATTGGAACACGCTGTTGTTCGCTTCCCAAATAGCACCTAATATTTATAAAACGATTGTACAACTTGTGTAATACCTAAAACGGACATTTCTAACATTGTAACGTTTTAAAAACGTTATGTGCTACTATATAGGGTTACAATTTTTCGCTACTTTTCTTTATTGTTCTCGTCTTAACCGCGTTTACAGCTCTTTTCCGTCTATCACAAAGTTTAGGGGAGAGTCCGATAGTATGGCACACCATAGTTATTTTACCTGTATAACTTTTGATAGAGTTTACGTTCGCACGTTACAAAAAATATGGTGTGCGCGCACTAAGGGCTAATGTGGGCTTTTGACTACGTGTGGTTGCAGTACTCGTCTTCGGCTCGTAAACGCCTCGACTAGCACGCCTCGACTCGTACTGCAAACTCTCAGTCTAAAAAAGTAAAGAGGTGAGAAATGAGCCCCCATTTTTCACCTCTAAAATTAAAAAAAAAAATTTTTTTTTTATAAGTTTTATTATGTAGTATCAAACTTAATTATTATTATTATTATTTTTATTAATTTGTACAAACATAGACTGCTACTATGTGCACGCTATTTTAATTTAATAAATAAATAAATGCAATTGAGAATCAATTGTATATTTGACATATTTTAAGTGTCCAAATTTCATTTTTATTTTTCATTTTTAAGTAAGTGTTGTACACGATTCAAAATGTACAATTCCCTCTCCCACTCTCAGGAACGAAAAAGAACCTTCCATGCGCTCGTTGGAAAAAATACGATGTGGAACATGGGAAGAAATTAAGAAAAGCTAAATTTCTAGCGAGGGTGAGGTGTCTTCGGCACGAGTTGGAGTCAAGGGCGCATAGCTTATTTTCTCCCCTTATTGTTGCACGATCCACTATTTCCCCCACCGTTCGTTAATCGAGGTAAAATGTCAAAAATAACATATTTTTCCCCCTTGAGTTTAAACTTTGGCATACTTGGAATATACGTGATTTTCTAGGCCCATTAAATTTCATGCGCGTGTTGGAAAAAAAAAATATAATGTGTATACTATTGTATACTATTGTATACTATACATACAAGAATGCATTTATGCAAAAGGATTATACTGTGTGCACATATAGATATAGGTATATGTACATACACACTTATCTCTCGAAAACAAAACACGGATAGGTATCAAGAAGACGGTGCCCCCATCAGTTGATTTGCTCGTGAGAAAGCGAGTAGGTACTTACTTATACTCGAGAAAACGTCGCGCTTATACTTTAGTTTGTATGTTTGGTTTTTCTTGCTATAAGAATAAGCAGAACTTATTGAAACGTGCAAAAAAGAAACGCACTTATTGAAAAGACAACTGCGTCGAGATGCCCCGGTGTCTATTGAAGAGTATGATGCGCTACGCACAGAACGACAGGTCTGATGATGGTGAGTTTTTTGTCGTTACTCGAAGTATTTTCTTTTTGGATGAATGTGTTGATTTTTCGGCGCAGCTTACAACGATGACCACGATAATTATCGTGACGTTTGTTGGTGATAGCGTTCAATGACGATGGCTATATTTTTGTAATGAGTTTCCAATTTTTCATAAACATTACAGATTTAGAGTCACCAGTGCAGCAAGCACCAGCTGTAAAAGAGCCCAAGAAGAAAAAGAGAAGATACAAAGAGGGCCAGGCCAGCCAGGCAAAGCTTGACAACATCTGGTCATGGTCAAATCTTCCAATAGTCACCCGGTACAACTTCCAGAAGAACGAGAGCATACTCTGGAACCCTGAATCAGCAGAAAACATTGACTGCTTCATCAACAACACCAGCAGCCACAGGAACATTGACCAAGCTCAGAAAAATTCATCTGCAAGCTGCAGCGATGATCAGACTGTGACATACCATGAGACAGTAGCTGATGCTAAGGCTTTGGAGATGTCTCGATTACTGCAGCTGCAGGAAAATCACTCAACCGTGAATGTCAGGATCGAGGAGAAGAGCACAGATGTTTTTCTATGCTCAAGTAAACTACAGATGCAGAATGTGGTGTCTGTGATTTATACACCCACTGATAGCAAAGAGAATGAGGCTGTCAAGTCAGGGGAGGATGATAGAGGCTATTCAGAGATGGAAGGGACACCTAACCAGAAGCGTAACAAAACCATGCACTTTTGTCCGTATTGCCACAAGAGCTTCGATAGACCTTGGGTGCTGAAGGGACATTTGCGGCTGCACACTGGGGAAAGGCCTTTTGAATGTCCAGTTTGTAACAAATCTTTTGCAGACAGGTATGATTTTTTTGTACTAAATTTCAGAACTTTTAGATAGAAAAGCAAGACTAATTTGATTCATTTTTTTAGATCAAACTTGAGAGCTCATCAGAGGACCAGAAACCATCACCAGTGGCAGTGGCGCTGTCAAATTTGTTTGAAGGCTTTCTCACAGAGACGGTACCTGGAACGGCATTGCCCAGAAGCATGTCGCAAATACAGAATATCCCAGAAAAAAGACTGACTGCATGAAAAACCGATATATTATATGCTTATATGCTTTGTTCTGTCTACATGTATAAGACAAAGTTTGTTTTTGTTCCACAGTTTTAGTTGATATATGTTGTAGAAAATAGTTTATAAGAGTATATTTTGTACTTTGTTTCTTAGGATGATTCAACTGTATTTTGATAAAAATGTGCAGTGTACCTATCTGTAATGTATATTTAAGTCGTAATTAAGTGATCGTGCGTGAAATATATAGATTTATTGGTAATTTACTAGGTGAAACTTGTTTTCAAATGTTTTCAAAATCGTGCATTTTCATTACAAAAGTCCTGTATTATCCTCAAAGCAACAGTAACATTACATATGGTAGGTATTATATCCGTCCACATAAACGCTAATTCAAAAATGGTAGGAAATTCGCGCGCATTTTTAAATGGCTTCCGCGCGCGCGGTCTAACAACGTCACAGCTACACATCGTATGTAACGGATTCCAATCTGGAACACACCCAAAATCACTCAGAGTTATGCCAACCAATCGACGCATCACAACGAGCCTCTCGGCCAATCAAATGAGCACAGTTGCACGCTCGCCTCAACCGAATCTCCCGACTGACTGTTTCTAACCGTCATACCTCATCCCTATCCACCCGAATTTTGCATTAGAGCCTACAAAGCATTCTCTCAATTATCTCCAATTCGAATCTTAATTTTTCAAGCAATAATATCAACACCAAACACATCTAGATCGAAAACTCAATATCCAAACTCCGTCACGAAGACCGTAATAAGCGACGAGCAATTTTCGACGCATGCGCGGAAAATTCCTACCCACAGCAGCTCCCTCTCGTTTTCTCCTTTCATCATCGTCGACACCACACATGCTATATAGTCACATACGCCACCAGTAGCTACTAGCTAGCAGCACCTCAGAAAGCTACCAGCAGGCTGCCGTGCGTTACTTATACGATAGCGAGCCAAAAACCGCTTTATACGAAGACGACGCATAGGTACCTACACGGAGAGCAGCGTATCTGCAGTTCGGAGGATATTCTAGCAGCATTATATATATATATTAAAGTTATAGTTGAGTATACGAGAGGATCTGTCTTGCAGAAGAAGCCACAGCGAGAATACTGTATTACACGTTCCGCATAATTGACGCAGCGCGTTTATTTGCAGCCATCTCTCGAGGTACGTTCTGTCTGCATTGTATGCTCGCTACTTCTGCCTTTTCTCGCGTCGCGTGTTACGTATTGTACGGCTATAATACTTAGATCTCTCGCAAGAAAAAGCCGAGAATCGCGCTCTTCGTATATATGCTTGCTCGTATGTATATAGATATACAACAGAGATAGATGCTCGTCTCGCAAGGGGGGTGAGGGAGAGAGAGAGAGAAGAGAGAGGCGTCGTCGGGGGCATAATATAATATAAGGACTCTGTGAAACAGCTAGCAGCTTTCCTCGTGTTCGTGTGTTTATAAAAACTTTCTCGAATATAGCACTACGTATATAAGGTGTATAGCCGGTCTTGATTTTCCGGAAAAGCGACGAGGATAACTCGCTGTTGTAAGCGAGGACGCCGCTCGGAGGTGGGGGGAGTTACAACGCGCGTGAGCAAGAGAGACAGAGAGAGAGAGGGAGCGAGTCTTGACATTGGGACGGCCATTTTACCGTGGTCGTTCTCCCGAGTTAGCAGCATAGCAGCAGCAGCGATTTCCAGAACATCGTTCACTCGCGAGTCGCAGCTAGGACGACGAGCATCGCCGCTCTATATAGAGAAAGAGAGAGAGAAAGAGTTATATATATGTACATATATATACACGTATACACATAGTTCTGTTCCAGTGCTACATCGATATAATAGAGGTAACGCCCGACTTATATATATAATTCATTCTTTTGTTGCTGCTCCGTGCTCTCTCTCGACGTTTGTGTACGTATCGCGCGTCCGGCATTTTTAAAGAGTTCAGCATCGCCAGTGACGCCGACCGTTATATTTCGGAGCATCGCTCGCGCGGCTTTCTTTTTACGCTTCCTCGTCGCCTTCTACCACTTCTTTCTTTTTCTCTCTCTCTCTCACTCTCATTTTGGTATGTCTCTTCGCGCTCCGTCGTGTGTGCTATATGCTAGAGCCGCCTGTATATATATATATATATATGTGTGTGTACGTGTATACGCGCACACTTGCATGCGCTCTGTGTGATGTGATATATATATTCGCGCACGTCTGTGTGCGAGAATCGCGTCGAGAAGAGACAGGCACGTACCGGTTTTTTTTGTCGGTCGCGCGGAGCCTAAGGTTTTCCTACTTTTTGCTCGGGGGAGGCCGTGCGCTCCTTTTTTCTCTGTCTGTCTCTCTCTCTTACCAGGCGCAGGTGACGCCGTGGTTCCGTGCAACATACGGAGAGTCGCGGACGAGTACACACGGTACACATATATATATAGTGTATCTGATGAAATCGTAACGGGGCCCGACGAGCGCCAGAGCGATGAGCGAAAGAGAGAGAAATTGCTCGCGAGAGGGGAACCGTTATCAGGCCATCCGAGTGTTTCTACAAAGAAAGAGAGAGAGAGAGATACTCCGTTTCATGGTGCGGACAGGAAAATTTCGATCGAACGAAGGATTTAATACGTATAATGTTTTCAAGCTTGAGAGAAAGAGATAAGATATATAGGCAGATTGCTTTGTTGTGTTGGTTCGCGGGGATAGGTCGTTGGCTGCTGCCTCGAGCGACTTTTGATTCCGTAAAATTTTACTCGACGAACCGCGATTTCCTTTTGTTCCCGCGCGTATATACGTGTTTCTCGCGAACATATGCTGGATAAAACGGTTTTTTTTCCTTTTTACGCAGGAATTTCGTGAACATTTTTAGTCACAGTCGAAATTGGAGTTTTAAGTGCTATGGAAGTCACGTTTATTACGCGTGCTCGAAATTTTTCGCAAAGTTGTAAATCGAACGGAGTTTTGCAATGTTTGGTAGCATAATACGTTTTGCCGTCTCGTTGCATATTTCGAAACGTGATTTTGTATCTGGCTTGTGTTACGCGTCGAATCAAAGCTGTGGGTTATAATATAGTTGATGTTTTTCGAGAGAAGCCAGTTTCTGAAAAATATCAGCATTGGCTTTTCGTGGTAATTTGATTGTGAAAAGCGGCGTTGGCAATGCTAGAGGATTAAGCCAGCTAGATATACATACACGATGTTTACGTTCATGTAAACATCAAAGCCATACTGCTGGGGCTTTAGATTCAATGTCCTCTGTTAGGACATTCTTATTGTGGTTAGCTTGTTTGCTTGCCTGTAGAGAGGTTCTTCAACTCGACACTTGTGCTCAATAAAATTCCTTCTGATGAATTTTTGTTTCAAAATTCTCTTTTATTTGATTTACCTGAAATTACTTTTGCCAAAGACTTTGTTGATTTAAATTAACTATATCTTTATTGTAACTGCAATCAATGACAAATATATATATATATATATATTATGTTGTATTTAACTATGTTTTTACAATTTTGATTTTTCTCTTTTCAGAAATTGGAGACACTGAATCTGCTTCAAAATGATGACCGAAACACACATAAACACCAACCACGTGTTAAGTTCAGGTCTGGGTTTGAAAACAGATCTAGAAAAAATGGATGACTCTGGTTGGAAATCCAAGCTCAAAATCCCACCAAAGGATAGGCGTATCAAGACAAGCGTATGTATTTTTTCATTTTAATTACAAAAAAAAGTTCAATATGTATATCAATTGTTTATTCAGTCTTGTAAGCAAATTAAACATCAATTTTTCATTTTTGTAGGATGTCACAGATACTCGAGGCAACGAATTTGAAGAGTTTTGTCTGAAACGCGAACTTCTTATGGGAATTTTTGAGAAAGGTTGGGAGAAGCCCTCACCTATTCAGGAGGCCAGTATTCCCATTGCACTTTCCGGCAAAGACGTTTTGGCACGTGCCAAAAATGGAACAGGCAAAACTGGAGCATATTCGATTCCTGTTCTTGAACAGGTTTGTACATTTAACAATTGAATCTCAAATTTCATCATTCGTCTATTATCGTTGTACAATGACTAATTCTTTTTCTGTTTTACTTGCAGGTTGACCCGAAAAGAGATGTTATTCAAGCGTTGATTATTGTGCCTACCAGAGAGTTGGCACTGCAAACGTCACAAATTCTGATCGAGCTTGCAAAGCACATGGACATAAAAGTAATGGTTACCACTGGTGGTACTAACTTGCGCGATGATATCATGAGGATTTATCAGAAAGGTATGATATTTCTGTTTAATTTTCCATATTTTCTAATGTATTATAAGTGCAGATTTTATTTTTTTGTTTAATTACTCAAGCATACTTGAGATAATATTTGAGAAAATACTTAAACAAATAAATCTTCAATAAATTAACATTTTTACACAAGTGAATTCGCTATACTTATTTTATTTCAAGTTAAAATCTTTGAACATGTCAAAGTGACCAATTAAAAAAATCAATATGTCAATTATTATTCAATAGTCAATAGTTCAATATCATTAGTCATATACTAATACAAGTTTATCATTTCAGTGCAAGTTATAATCGCAACACCAGGAAGAATTCTTGATCTCATGGATAAAAATGTTGCCAATATGGATCATTGCAGAATTTTGGTTTTGGATGAGGCAGACAAGCTTCTTTCACAAGATTTCAAAGGAATGTTGGATCACGTAATTTCCAGGTAAATGTTTTAAAATTTTAAAAAATATTTAGAGAAATTGGCAAATTGATGACATTTATGAAGTTTTTAATATCTAATGCAAGTTTTTAATATTGAAGGCAGTTTAAAATCTAATTAAGTATATTAATT
>UCQR01071307.1:11010-24970 GCA_900474235.1 Cecidostiba semifascia
CCCAGCCTCCAAATCCTCGCTGAAGCTCCTCAGCTACGGCTAACGTTATGTGATCTTGATAAAGTCCGCCAACAACCTAAAACACAAGTTTATTTTTATTTGTTATCAAAATGTTGTACAGGCATTTTCAATAGACGTAAATATTTTAAGCTGTCTAGCATTAACTTTTTTACTCGATAAAGCGACTTACTTGTAATCCTATGGGAAGCCCTTGCTTGTTTAATCCGAGCGGACAGGCGGTAGCCGGTAAACCGAGCACATTGATAATGCCTGTGTACGAGAAATTGAAAGGTTTTACAAGAGGTTCATGGTGTAGCGGAGCAGCTGTAGGATGTGTCGGATACAAAAAAATGCCATCGTCACCCAGCATATCCTGCAAAAGAATTGGAAATTTGAGATATTATAATAATAATGAGGCAACAAATAATTAACTATTAATTTAAATGAGACGTTCTACAAATCTCGGTGAGAACAGAAATTATTACCTTAAATTCTTGTTGTAGCTGTTTGCATTCTTCCTTAAGTTTAGCTTGAAATTCGCTACCATGGCTAACGTTTAACCTTTCAAACGTGGCGGTTATGAGAGCAACAAATGTGTGATCGCTTTGACAAGTAATCTTTCTGATATACTCCCAAAATATGTTGATCCGACCAGTTCGGTTTGACAGTTCATAAGAGAAGTCTTTATCAGGTTCCGTCGACATACAAGCGAACCAGTACGGCAAACTTTTTTTAAATTTCCGAATATTGACTTTCTTTGCTTTGAGGTTGTACGCTTTTTCGAAGTAATTCACTACTTTTCTCATTGAGTCTCTGATTTCCGGGTCTACCGGTGAGACAAACATTTGACCACCATCATCTTCCATGTAGTAAACCTGAGTAATTGAATTTTAATTAATAAACTTAAAATAAATTTCTGAATAATATAGAACAGATGAAATTATATTTCAAAATTGTTTTATCTATATTTCAACAATAAACATAATAAAATTTAGTATATCTTTTTTTTTATCAAAGAAAACAACACGTTATGTAATACTCGGTGATGTTTGAAAAGATATAAAAAAAAAAATCGACAGTAAATAATATTTTTGATTGAATTAATCAGTCTTACGTTTGTATAAAAAAAATTCACTAACCTTGAGCTTAGAGATATCTACTTTCGATTGCAATTTCAGCATATCGGCATTCTTGCCGGCAATCACTTGCAGAATAGGCGCCATGTCTTCAGCAAAACGACACATTGGACCGATTCCAAGAAGTTTATCCTGGTCCGCGGTATCAGCGCTTGGATATTGTCCATGGTTTGACACGACACCTTTGCAAATTGAATAACATATTTTATAAACAATAATTTTTTTCTTATAATAAAAACGTTTCTTAAGCGTTTTTCTTTTTCACCTTTCGAAGGCTTGTGACCGAAAATTCCATTAAAAAAGCACGGCATGCGGATCGATCCGCCAATATCTGATCCTAACCCGCAAGGCGAGCCAGCTGCCGCTATTAAACATCCTTCTCCACCGGAAGAGCCACCTACTATGTGCCTGAAAATGGTTTCTATTAAGTCTTACAATTTCTTACAATGGCCGCACTAATTTATAAGTTAATTTTTCGCTATACAACTTCATAAAAGGTATTATTTGTGCAGATATTATTCGATCAGTTCAAAGGACTGTCACTGACTATTTTTTTACAATTTTATACTAAACAGTGATTATCAATACAATATATATTTATATAATTATATACATAAGTCGTTTGAAATACTGTTGAATAAACTTACCTAGTGTTGTAGGGATTTTTGCTAGTTCCATAAATGCAGTTTGTACTCTCCCACCACATCGCGAGTTCAGAGACATTTGTTGTGGCAATTGGAATTCCTCCGGCTAATCTCATTAAATGTACGGACTCAGCGTCTTTATCGGCTATATCGTTTTTGCGGGCTACGAGGCCAGCGGTGTGCTTCATCTTTTCCACGGCGAGACAATCCTGGAATCACCAAATATTAACTTTTAAAATACATCGTATATCTCGTTTTGAGTTGTGACTCATAATAAAGAAATATTATTTTTAATTAATGTGTTCAGACGAGCAAGGCGTTGTTTTTTCTTTTCATGATAATTTGCATTTTAATTGCAAAGTGTAATAAACGCATAAATAATTCGATATATCTTATGTATGAAACAATGGAGGTGATGGCTTCAATGTGAAAAAAAATTAATAAAGAGTAATAAAATGTCCCTTGACAATGAAAAAAATTAAACGAAATTGCAGTAGACACACTTTATTCGTTTTCATCACGGATTAGGCATATCCCCCTCACGTTCACGCGAGCAAGAACTCGATGTGAATTTCAATTATCTATTTTTTTTAATGTTTATACATACCTTCGTCGTGAAAGGAACGCCAAGAAAAGGTTTTTCTTTGGCCAAAACCTCAGCGGACGGTCCATTTGGCGATTTTAAAAGTTCGTCACACTGCTTAGCTTCTTTCAGAGCGGCCTCGAATCTGTCCTCTGCCAAGCAGTTCAAAATCGGCTGGATTTCTTGGATTCTAGCAATGTAGGATCTCACTACCTCCTCTGACGATAACTGCAAAGCATACCAATGATGTTGACTTTGTACGAGCGTTAATTATTCTAGCATATATTCTAAAACTTTGTTTAGCTGTCAGCTTGTCTTCACACGTATATATCACACAGGGACCGTTTGGTCTATGCAAATACAAGGAATTTCACGCGCTATGACTCAAAATACTTGGAAAATTAAAATTGAATGTTTTGTCGTAAAAAAATAAAAAATAACTCACGTTCACAGAAAAATCAACGCGTTTGGACTTGTATTTTTTTTCTTGTAAATACCTGCGGCGGTATAACAACATTTAAAACGAACCATAAAACTTCCATTCTACAGTAAGTAACATAGAAGCAAATTTTTTGTTAGAGTTTCAGAATGAAAGAATGAAAATAGAATACGTGTATTTAAAAAAGAAGCTTATGGACTGTGCATTTAAGCAGGAAAATCAGAAGCACGAGCTGTTTTCTAATTAAATTTAAATGCGAGTAGAATTATTACTGGCAGTCATATTTGTAAATACTTCCTCTTATTTCGCATAAATGTTTGTAGGGAACTCGATCAATAATTAAAAAATAGCATTACAATTATTGGTGGAATCATGTGAGTAATGATTATTTTTATATAAAATTAACATATTATTATATAAAGTTAATCTAGAAAGTATAGTAGCTGTACAGGAAATGCAATTGTAAGTACGATTCCATTTGATTTTACAAACTCAACTGATGGACAATAATGTTTGCTCTGATGTGATGCTTTATTAAACTTACTTGACGATTTCTTATTTTTATAGCCAATGCTTTCGCACTGTGCATGAGGGTAAGATCTTTGATTGGTGGCTGTGCCTCAGCAGGTCCACTGAGATACGCGACGAGAAGAAAAATGCCTCTCGCCACGAATTCAATGAGCCTGTGAATGACATTGACAACTTTTACGATGTTCCTCATCTTGCGCTGTTTATTTGATCTTTTTCGGTCTCGGTGGATAAATGCATTTATCTGCAACATTCAAATATACCAATAGGCATTAATAAAAACTTACACGATCGATCCATGCAGCCAAATCAAATTTTTAAAAAGTTTCATCAAAGGCTATATCAAGGAGTGTGTCTCAGCATTAAGTTTAATACGACTAAAGAAATTCTTGGGCAATGTATAATACCGCTGCTCGTCATATTGTGCTCTGATCAAAGTATTAATTTACTTAATGCTCGGCACACGCAACTTTTCCTCAACAAGTCGATTTTCAATAACCTTCAGAATAAAGTCTATTAATAAATGCAACATCATTATAATCTACTCGAAGGTAACCCTTTTGTAAGCTATCCTCACTTTTTTATATAACGAAAATACGTATAATATATCGAGTTAAACTTGAATAATCTCTGCGTAGAAGTTTGTTCACCACAGTTAGGGTGTTTTAGTAATATACCAACTTTCAGAAACAAGTCGGATTATTATTGTGGATCGCAATATCCGCCGATAACTGTCTGATTGTTTGGATGATGATTCCGACGAAAATAATCCAATCGTCTTATTTTATATAACACGATATATTGAAGTATTTTATATAGTTCCTATTATTTTTCATCCCGTCTACATTTAGACATTAGTAAGCTCCGTGTTAAAATTTTGAAACGCTATATGCGCGATAATATCACACGAGTAAATATTTGAGTAAGTTTTGCATATTTAAGGATAAGCTGGGACACTTATGTCAATTGCATACGATGAGCAGTGTACATTATTATTATTCTCAAACTTCATTTAAACTTGTCATGTGCGAGCTAAGTGGATACTGAGAAAACATCACATCTTTTATAGACCACGCAATTCAGAACCGAATAAAAAATCTACAGTAGCCTCGACGAACGTGCGAAACAATCTAATACTTTTGCCAAACGCCTCAACGTTGATTCACAATCGGATTACTCGGAAATCGCAAGCTGCATACACACAGAAACGACGTATCGAGTGTGATAAAAAAAAATCTCTTGGCGAAAATTGAGACGCATTGCATAATATAATATATATACTGCATCAGCCATCATTTCGGACGTATATGTATACTATATATATATATACGAAGAGGTGCATTCAGCGTCAATATGAGCGACCTCGTGTGCGCGTCTAGTCATTAAGAGCACAGTTTACTCGTTATTGAATGACTGCGTGAGCGTGACCAGGCTAACGCGCTCGGGAAAGTCCAGCAGCACTGTATGCATGTAAGTATACAGCATCAGCCGCGACACGCGACCGTCTGTGGCTTTTATATACAACTTGATTCGATACTATAACTTTTTTTCAAAAAAACTCGCTGTTTTATATACTTGAGGTTTAAAAAAAAACGATAAGGAGTCGATGAGCGAGTCGGTCGTGACGTTAAATAAGTATGAGGAGAAGAAGAGTCATCAGGCAGTGTCTACCGACGCCTAATATACGATCAGGAGTTTTTTGTCTGTGTATCGCATTTGCCGGGCTGACCTTTTAATTCGCAATCGCGAAACTGAATGAGATCATTATCAGTAGCAGACGAACATTATTTCGCAACTTGCGTGTGTATCTTTCGTTATAAAGGCGATTCATTTTTCGCACGTATACTTATTTACTCGTCAAATATTGAGCAGATTTTTCCGTCTATACACGATATATACATATGCAACTAAATTACATTGAATATCGCCGCGCGTGATGCACGGAGCGATTGTATGATATTTTTTTTTTTCGACTATACTAATAATGACAGGTTGATAAATCGACCTTCGACAGATTAACGAAGCTTATACCGCGTAGTACGTCTGCTGCAGGAGAGAAAAAAATTCTTGCCCTATATAAAATACTTTCCATCACGTCATACTATTCTTGCAAATTTTCGCAACACTATGAGCAACGCACCAAAAGAGTTGATCTTGCCTAGTTATATTATCGCACCTTCTGACGCTTGAATTGAATGCAACGTTATCGCTTGCGAGAAAAACACTAATCTCGTGTTACCTGCTGCAGCTGAAGTATAAACACAGTATAGGTATATATTAGATGGAGGATCGCGCAGCTCTCCGTCCGTCACTGGACGCGCACGTTAGCAGACTGAGGCAGAGTGCGTATAATATTAAAGCCGGTATACTAGCGCGCGCATCGCCCTGAGGCTGTTTAATAGTATGTGTATGTGTGAGCCGAGACACGCCTAAAAAAATCACGTAATTTCGTATGCTGACATATGCGAGCGCGACGGGATCTTCCTCTTTCTTTTTGCTTTGCTTTCTGCGCGTCTAGTTGTTTTTTTTTACTTAAATTAGTAGTATATACCGATGAAGTTTCCTTTTATATCGGTTATTCAGTTTGTTAATGCTTTTACGGGGTGTTCGAAATTGTTCCTTATGTATTTATGACGATTTCACGATGGTGTGTAGACTGCTTGAATTTTATATTACAGGATGTATTCGACATAAGATGACAATCAATTATCGTTGATTATACTACATCTTTTACTCGTCAAACATAGTTGGACAAATAATAATGGCTGCGCGAAACTGTAATTTTACATTGATTTTATTGATCAATGGTAAACGATTTTAAAAATGTCTGCTATAATGTATTACATATACCGTGATGTAATTTGGAATCTTTCCGCGCTAAACTATATCTTATAATGACAGATGAGTATCCTCTCTCATTATTGCAGTATTTCCAATTTGATTAGTATTATAATTTTTATAATTTCCTTGTAACTTTATAGAATTCTCTACCACATCTAAAATGAAAGTGTTTAAAGACATTACCATAGTATAAAGAAAATAATAGATTGTACGTAATTTCATCTCTATACCATAAGTACACTTGTAGTCTTTTAAGGCGAAATGCAAATTGACGAACCATTGGTAAACATTTCGACTAGGAACTGCATAAACGTCACATATTTTCTCTCGTTTGTGTAATGTTTAAACTTTTTGCTATTTGTTTAGTCAGAAGTTACATGAAAAATCATTTAAAAATATTCAATTCTATCCATCAAAAGTGCATATTTATTCTGAGCAGGGTATATGTAATAATGGCGATTCAGAAATTATTTTGATTTTTACACACAAATATTAGATATTATTAAACAGATTTTCAAATACTCAATTTTTTATTAAAAGAAAAAGATTAATCGAATACCGAATTTTATACAATCGTAATAAGTTTCCTCATTCAACTCCACTAAAAAAAAAAGACATTCGCCGACAAATAAAATAGCCGCGCGATTATCCCTTCTCTTACCGTATAAGAATAAGAAGCACACTCCGAGCGATCCATCGACATCGAGTACATATATCAAGTGCCTAAAAAACTCGTAGCCTCGAAGGATAAAAAAGCCAAGGCGTCAAATGGAAGAGAATCCAAACTATTCAAAAGAATCCGAGGAAAAAGCACATATATTTACAAGGTTCAGATGCCAGACACCTCCATCCCACGCGGCGCACGCGCGGGCTAAACCAAAGTAGACGAGAAGCACACAGTATAGAGCATAAGTATATGACGTCGGTCTAGCGCGCGCACATAGACTGCTCTAAGTATCTCTCTCTCTCGTTTCTCTCCCTCTCTCTCTCGCGTAAATATACGTGAAATGTATATAGTCGAGCTCGGACGAGCGCTGCAGGCCTTCTTTAATATTAAAGTCCACGGGTCGAAGTCACCCGCGGGGCCAAGAGGGGGCCTGCGATGCTCCAGCCGAGCCGTCGTCCGCCAAGTCTTCCAAGAAGTGACAACAACAACAGCAACAACGTGGACACATCGGCCTCTTGACACTGCAGCAGCACATCGGGATCAGCTTCTAAGTTTTCTTCTGGACGGCCGGATGCAGCTTTGTCGATAAACGGCGACGTCTTTTCCTCGTAAGCCAGGTGTGTATCCTACGTACGTGGACTCAGCTGACTTTTTTAGGTTATAAAGCGTTTATCATCTGCGCGCGCTCGCTCTCTGCTCGTATCAGTGTATATAAATAGGTATAGGAATTGTGTGAAACTATAGAGCCTTTCTCCGCGATGCTCTTGGGCGGCATTGAAAGTCCAAAGAATCTTCAACACCGTTAGATACTATATACACTTCTTGTACTAATACTAATACCGACTTGTTTACCCATGTACTTTTCACACTCGCGCTAATCGCTTCTTTCAAACGACGACTGATGAAATTTCGAAAGCCGAATGAGACTCTGACGTACTACGCTGTCGAAGCCGAATTTCAAACGAGTGTCATCGGTATTTTTAACGCCGACAACAACAGTTGACGTGATAGATATACTTATAAGCGTACTTATAAATGCAAACTCACCAGTCCCGCGGTGAATCTCTTGACGTGCCAGTAGCCGCTCGTCTTTCGGCTACTCTTCTTCTTCCTGTTGCCGCCGGGGAAGCCAGAGGTTAGAAGCTTGCCCGGCTGCAGCAGCTGTTTCTTCGTGTAAATCGTCCTGACGGCGTTTCTCGCTCGACTCGTGATGCGTCGTCCGAAGGAAAGTGGATACGAAGAGCACAGGCAGCGCCTCGCGCTTGCGTTAATGGAGCCTCCAAAATTGTATATACTCTTCTTCTACCTCCTATAGGTATATGCTTTTGACAGGCCGCGTTGCGATGCTCGCGTATAACTCTTTTTGCTCCGCGCGATGCTCTACTGGTTACTTATACGCTCTCTCTCAGTCTGTGTATTCTTTATGACTAAGTATCTATAGTGTAGCTCCAGTGACTCTCACCCCCTTTCGATGCATAACAAGGCTAATCGGCTTGAACGGAATCGATTTATCTTTTTTTTTTATTTGACGATCGAAGTCAAAGCTTCGGAACACGCCGACTGACTGCATGTGTATACCTACAGGTCACAGCGGAAAGAGATCATATTACATATAGGTATATAAATATTTCTGCATTGTTCATTCGTGACGATGGATCGTGTAACTTGTTGATAAGATAATTAAAAATATAATGTATATGCAACTCGCGGCTAATACGGCAAAGTCCATATTTACGCGACGAATACCAACGTATCTCTACAGGATGTATAAGGAATCCTCAGGTGTGAAGAGCGCACGCTCGGATTTCTTCTCTTGAAATCGGAGTACTTACAAGTATTAGTCACTCTACGAGTAAATAGCCGAGATTTTGATGTTTGCCGCGGATGGTCACGTGTAGCTAGCCGAGAGGTGCTGCCGCCTAGCGGGACTGGAATGCGTGTTACCGGTCGGTAAGGCGAGCGTAATTTCATTGAGAAAAACTTTTGAAATGAATTTCGTTTTTTTTTTATACATAAAGTTGATTTGTAGTCGGAGAATTAAAAATGTTAAGCTTTTCAAATATTTTGTCAAATATCACTCCGAAAATTATAATTATGCTAAATTTTATATTACAGATCACATACTTGGTAGGTTTAACAAAAAAGTTACCAAGCATATTACTAGGTATAGGGCATCTTTCAATATTATAAATAAATTAACGGTTGAGTATTAGTTTCCTTATGAAACTTGTTATTAATAATTAGAACGTATTCCCTCAAAGGGATCGCTGCCCGACTTTCACCCACGTTCATTTTAATAAAGAGGTGAATCGTATATCATATGGCTATTCAATTTGCCTTCTCAGTGAACAATATTATAGCTCACGTGAAGTTAATCAGTTGAATAAGATCATCCTTGTAAAATCAGAATAAAGGCAGAAATTGAATTGCGAGATTATTGGTGCACGTAATTTACATTGCGCAAGTATAACGTGATGCGGTATATTCTATTTTTATACCTAAAAACTATAATAAAAAGATACAGTATATACCACAGTCAATCCTGATTGTAATGTTTGTACATCACAAAAAAGTTACTAAATCCGCAATTAAATGAATTTAATTAAAAGCAGTGTATTGTATCAAACGAATATTAAGTATAAATTCAACAAACCGTTCATTTATAACACAATAAATCTTTTTCGAATCAATTAAATATTTTACAACGAAAAAAAGAAAAACAATTATAGCTGCAATTGAAAAGTACCCGAGAGTATAACGACGAGTAAAGAAAGCTTGATATTTTCCGGCGCAAATTTAAATAAGCGTGTTGTTGGCGAGACGCCTAAAACGATAAGCAGCAGCAGCAGTAGCAGCATCGAGGGGAAAAAGACAAATAAGCATGTGGGTAAAATTTGCATTTGAATTTCGTTGCGAGCTTCCAGACCCGCGTCCGCGCAGTTATTGATGCATAAATCTGTATGTCGATGGCAGAGAGAGAGAAAGCACACACGAGAGAGGTAGATAGGCTACACACAAAGCAAGCCAGACGCAAAAGTCGCGCTCACATCAGTTCGGTTAGTTGGCTCGAGGCTACTGAGCGTATGATACTCGATCGAAGTGCCTATACTGTGCGCAGTATATAACTATATGTACACAGCTGCATATATCGCACTAAATCCCAAGCGGCCGTGTATACACGACTCTGATGGGGTGTAATTTATCCTAATGCTTTCATTTTCTGATCTTCCAGGCTGTCCACACACACACAGGCCAACTTGCTGCTGCAGTACACGTATAACTGCCTATATACACATCATGGAGGACCGCCAAAGCTCTCGTCAGTCCGTCGGCGCCGACTCGTCTGTTTTTCAGCCGCCGGTAAATAAGAACAAGACCGAGGAGCTCGGGGAGAAAATGAAGAAAATCGTGATGAAACCACCGCCGCCAACGACGACGGCTCTCGGTCTGCTGGCGAAAAACACGGCGCTTCTGCCCAGTGGAATCGTGCGCGTCAAGCAACTTCGAGACACGGCTTTGAATCAAGCTTCGCCGTCTACTACTGCTTCGTCCTCTGGTTCCGCTACTGGTATAGCATTCAGTGACTGTATACTTTTTTTTTTCTTTCTATTATAGATGTACACCCTGATGTTTATATACCTGTATACATCGCGCGATTTCCGATTCTCCAGGGACTTTACGAGCGCGCGCTTTATTCCGCCGAATTAACTGCCGCTACACGGCTCGAACTTTCCTCAGCGCGGTAGCGGTGGCGCACGTTCTCCTGAGATGTAATTAAATACCGGGGTATATACTCTTTTCGAATTGCTTTCGCTCGTCTTAATAGTCTCTCGCTGCGCGGCAATAACAACTGCGAAAACTCGAGCTTGGAATACGCGCTTGTTAAACGAGAATAAACATGCGGTGTCGCGCGGCGTCTTTATTGCCCGCGCCCTTGATGCGGTGGTATTTGTTATTGCGGTGTGAGCTGTATGCCGCATCGATGTTTGCGCTCTGCAACAACACAAGAGAATAAATTGCTGAGCTGAAGGCGATTCTTCGCGCGGGAAATTGCAAAGTTTTTAAATAATACTTTCCAAAGTTTTCGAACAAGACGACAAAGTTTCTGCGTAACAAGTCTTTGCGAGTTGAATATTATTCCTTGAAGAGAAGCGCGGCTGCATATCCGTAAGAGGATGCAGGGTCAGAAGTGATCGATTCTAGTCTCAGTTTAGTGGCGCTAATGGATGCAGCACGAATGTGAGTAGTATATAGCCATGTAAAATATTCGCCTATTACTCAGATGCTGATGTGTATAGGTCGATCGATACAAGATCCTATGCATTTGAAAAAGAACATCTCGATTTTAACCGATCGATATATTTTATATACATAAATGCAACGCATTGCTCTTCGGAAGCTCCTTCGTAAAAAGCTGGCAAATCCAATTTGTCCAATGACAAGCCCGGGGGTTCATCAATCCCAGCACGAGTTGTAAGGGAGCGTATACCTAGAATAAAAGGCGAAGATTGCTCAAGCAAAGCCTTAATTCCGGAAAAGTGTCTTTTAATTTGACGAGAGAGAGAGAGAGAGAGAGAGAGAGAGAGAGAGAGAGACGAGTATAAACGGCCGAGGCTTTTAAAAGGTCGCACTGCAGCTTTTTCTATTAAAATCCCAGCCATTGAGCTGAGAGACTGTATATACTGTGCGGCCTGTGCAGACTGGCGGAATGGCTTCGTTCAAAAATGAAGAGGGAGAAATCTTCAAATGACACCGGGATCTTTTCGAAGCCATACTCGTATATATAGGAAGTGTATATGCCAGGATGCGTTTTTCTATACTTGTATACGGATGTGACAATGCTGTTTCGTTATATTTAATAATGAAATTAATTCATATAGAAAAAAAAGTATAATCGAAGTGCTATACACGCGTTCAATCGGTCGTTCAAGCGTATACAGAACCTCGCACTCGAATAGGCTCTCTGCCGATGCAATCGGTTAAAGTGGCAAAATCCTTTATAATCAATGCTCGAATTTTTGTTCCACCTCCCCCTGTAGCTATGGCCGATGATCCGGACTCTCTCTCTCTCTCTATCTCTCTCGATAGCATGAATATGCAGTAGAACACGCTGAATACGGTCAGACACGGCTTGTAGCACTGATGTAACATCAAACGCGTCGGCGTTTTTATTACGTTCTTTTGGAATATATAGCGAATTCGAATGTATATAGACATGTAGACGTATAAATAATGATATGGCATCAAGATCTTAACGCGGAGTCACATGAGTGATATGAAAAGATAAAGAATTCAGCTCTTCAGACGATTATGAATATGAAAGAGTATTCGAGACGTCATCTTGATTGATCCAAAGTAGCTCTGGAAAATTATCAATAATTCAGACTCATCGCCATTTGCCTAATCAGTCACACGCTAAACGGGCACATCTCGATATTAAGAATTCTCCAAGACGACCGCGCGGCAGTGACGCAGACCTCCGGAAAAGTCGTCATATTGATCGATCTCACGAGAGTATGTGATGCAGCACTAGTATAGCTCTCTCTCTCTCTCTTCTCCTCAGTCTCCTCGTGGCGGCCGCGCCATGCGTTCCTGGTGCTGCTGCCGATGCCAACAGTCCGTTCCTATACGACCACCAGCACAGGAGCAGGTTCCAGGTCAGTCCGACCGATGTGACCTACTGCTTCTAATTACCAATTAGCGACTCACCTGTGTTATGCGCTTATTCTTGTCACGCAATTTCAGGAATCTTTGGGATGCACGATGCTCTTGTATCGATCACGATCAGGAGTGATATTCTATAATAATGATAAGCTACGCACTCAAAGTTCGCAAACGAAGTTTAAAGAGCATTTAATTTAGCTCCAGCGCGCATTCAGCTGCCAGTCATTGTCATTTCTCCTTATTCTTCTGGTTTTTTTTTCTCAATACGCCCCATTGTCGAGGTCCATCATTAACCACTTCTGCCGCAGGAACAATGTATAACGAAGCCGAGCGAGACAGAGAGGAGTATACAGCATCATAATAAGGGCCGTTGTTTTTTCTCTTATTCGCGCAGGCAACCCGAGGAACAAAACAGCCCTGGCGCCGGGCCACAGCCTTATGGACTGGATCCGCTTAGGCTCGTCCGGAGTCGACCTCACCGGCGTGGGAGGAAAACTTCTCAGCGTCACACCTGCAGAGTTGGCCAAGCACAACACGGAGAACGACGCCTGGATCGCAATACGAGGCGAGTATACATATAATAATGTGTGTATGTGCATATACCTAATGTACATGCGTCTCTGCGAGCCTTTTGTCCTTTCTCTCTCTCGTATACATGTACGCGTCTATCACGCGACCCGTCTATTGTATCGGTTGATGCAGAAATTGACTTTGCATTCGACCTGTATACACACATCAGTCGGAGCTTGTTCGACTATACTCTGACTTGCCTAATGTCATTGAAACTGCAGCATGTACAATATCGCTGACTCGAACTAAGCGCGATAACGTTGTGCGATGAGATTTCTCATTTTATTTTTCTATAATATATGGGTTTGACTGTTGCGCAGGTATCGTTTTCAATGTGTCTCGCTACCTGAGCTTTCACCCTGGTGGTGTACCGGAACTGATGAAAGGAGTTGGGAAGGATGCCACGAAATTGTTCGACGACGTAAGCACTTTTTCTATATTATAAATGATCGTATATATCCTCCTAATAAAGTAGTGGTGCAGCTGACTCATTTTCCTCGTCTTATTTCAGGTGCACGCGTGGGTCAACTACCAGAGCATCCTGCAGAAGTGCGTCGTCGGTAGGCTCGAGCGTTCAGCCAACGCCGAGCTTTTATTCGAAAGTGATAAACCTAAGCCTAGTGAGTATAATGCTAACCATGATTCCATGGCCAACTGGTGTATCGAAAAAACTCAAATTTAAAGCTCTGTTGTCGAAGCCCATCCAGTTGTGCGCTCGGTTGGCCGCTGAATCACACACATACGCGAGAGACAATAATATTTATGTCGAACTGCGTTGACGAGCAAACATTCGCTTTTGTAAACAGAGAAAAGCGCCGAAAGCGCCACCAAACCCGTCCCTGATCCGCCCGCTGCCGTGAAAATGGACTGGCGGCAGACCACGAATAC
>UCQR01071314.1:3447-14225 GCA_900474235.1 Cecidostiba semifascia
TTTCGAGCTGCAGTTTTATTTCCTACTACCTCGGGAAATGCCAGTGCGGCTGTGATGAATGGCGGCGTAGGCGGAATTTCGCGCGAACTTTGCCCTGATTCGATGGTGCTTCAGCAAAAAATAGTTTTGCTCGTTTAAGCATCTTTTTAAAATGTAGCTCTGAAGCGCGGAGCATTTCGCTAAACTCGTGAGAACGAATGCTTGTCTGGAAAATATTGACGTTTACAGAAAATGCGACACATTTTTCCAAACGGAAAACTTTATTGCAATATGTATATTACAACTTTTAGCGTGAAATACTTTGTAAATATTTGCACAGAGGCAGCTCATGTATCTTTTCCGCTTTAGTTCTCGAGTTACCAAAATGCATCTTCTGAATTCCAGCTATTTCGAAAGCAATACTTCTGTAAAATCTCTGTGTACACATAATGATCCAAAACACCGCGACCGACAAAAAGAAAATGTAGAATCGACAAAAATACATTTCCCTCATGCACGACTACGGCCTCCTCCCTCCTCTCAAATGCCAAGCGTCACGCTGCGACACTCCTCGCTCGAGCTCAACTCGGTCGACAAAGTTAAAAAACTCACTCCGGGCTCTCGTTGCTACTGCTCTGAACTCCCACTGCAAAATGCAAGCCACGTCCCGGAGAAGCAGAGACTGCTGCTGCAACTTTTCGCGTGTCGCGTTGCGCCGCACGTTTTGTTCAGCCGACTCTCTTTCTCTCGGTGGCAGTATAAACCTATACGGTATATGACTGTATGTATGTAACATATACACACGGGCATGTAGGGGCGGCGGCTTGTTGACAGTTTCTCGGGCCTCCTGCAATTCTAAATGACAAATGTTCGTGGCGAGCAATGCGGAGATATATGTGTATACGGAAATTCCGTCATAATTTTTGCTCGCATATTACACGAGGACACTGTGGACAAATATCGGCCTCCGGAACGTATATTATGTATATATTCGAAATGCTCCGGCACTTTAGTATGCTGCTTGTTGATATGGTTCGTTGACTTGGCGTTTAGTTGTAGATTTTTTTCTAAGAAGGTTTGAATTTTAGTGGAGGAATATGGACTGAATCGAGAGGAGTTTTAAGTAGATACAGGCGAGTTTGGTAGGGCGTGTATATGAATAAGAAGTTCCTTCATATTACAGCAGTTTTCAGCTTTTATTAAATTTCTTTCGGAATTTACAGCAACTCTATGTAAATCCACAATTCACGAGGTGTCGAGTTTCGCGCGAGATCGAGAAAATAAACATAAACTTACTCTTATTATAATAGAGATACGACAATAATATATTGCGTGTATCGACGATACGCGATAGAACATAAAACGGGCGCATAAAAATAGCCTCTTTTTAATAAAAACATAAAACTTCATTCGCTTTTTTTATGGGCTATTAAAAAGTTATAAATTTTTATAGTCGGCTGCACGAAAATTCTAAAGGCTTCCGCAGATTCCCAGAGGCACACACTATACGGTGGCACACACTATATAATCTCGAAACGCTCAATGGTATCCCTCAAACACAGTGGAATATTTTTTTTTCGATTTTCCACTCTCGCAAAACTGTCGCATTTGTCAGGGCAAAGCTCTAATGAAAGCAGCTTACGACAAGGCCGTCCAATTACTCAAAACAACAATACCCAGCACTTGAAGCAATTAACCCACAGCCGGCCCGACAAAAAATTCGCTCATAGCTGTCACCTGCCGCTACCGTGGCACACTTCATTACTTCAACCTTCCCGATGAAATTTCGCGCACGACCTAGCTCTCTTACGTCGTCGTGTAACGCATACATAGCCGCGGCAGTTTGTTTTTTTCTTTTCAAGAGGCCTAGATCGTATCCCCACCGGCGGCAATTTGAATTGCACTCCGGAGCGTTCTCGGCAATCTCGTCGCGTCTTAATGCGCGCAATAACGAGCTGCCATTTACTCGGTGTCGCCTGTCAGGCTTCCTTCCGCGGAAATTCTCCGTCCGATTCGTTCCAGCTTATACTCCACTTTGGTAATTTTAAACGCCTCTCGGTTATCCATGGCGGCGCGCTGTAAACAGTTATCGGATTGTAGAAAGAAAAACTGAGTTATCGTTATTTTGACTGATAAAAGCAAACGAATTGTAGAAGAAGAGGATTTAGAGCGTAATACGAATAGCATCAGTAGTAAAGTGCAGGCTTTAGTCGGACGACGCGTATGTGATATACTTTAGCCCAGTTTATTCCGGCGAACAACTTTCGGAAAATATGTATTGTTTAGCATAATAGCTATTATAAAATTTAGCGAAATTTACATGTTGCGTATAACAGAGTGTCCTTGGTGAAGTTTTATCAAAATCCAGGACCCGCATGCCGCGCATTGTATATACTACTGGCCTTCTCAGTTTCGCGAAACTCAAACAGTGTAACGCCGAACTGTTTAACTTTGCAAAGTTGGAATGTAAATCATTCGATTAATTTAGTAACCGCGCGCGCAGAGGATAACAGAATCAGTATTATATAGCTTGACTAAATTCTAATGATATTAAAACGAGACACTTTTTTAAACTCGCGCGGATACATTTTCAGGGCAAAAAAAAAACCCTCCAAGACGTCGGCGCCGGATATTGCTCATTTAAAATTTAATAGAAGCGATCTATTACGCCCCGGCGAGTGTAAGAAAGGAGCAAAAAGAGAGCGAGTTGATTTAAAGTGTACTCAACTTCAGCTCTTCTTCTCTATTTGACTTTCAACCAGCTCGATTTTTTCCATCTTCCTTTTTCTCCCCCTCGTCCGCTACTTATTTAACTTTAGCTCGCGCGCAGTTATTACACAAAGAGCATCAGGTATATAGATAATTTTTGTATAATTCATCTATTTATCGCCGACTGCGTATAATCTTGATTGTTGGAAATGAGATTATCAAAGTTTTTCATTCCATCGAGCTTGCATTAGCATAAGCCGGCTATTCAATTTGCAGATTTCATTCGAAGCTGAATACTCTTTGTTGAATTTTTTTTTCGCGAAAAAGAATTCCCCCATCTGCAGCCTGTTTTTCTCACGCTTGCTTTTTCTCTTAATGCGTTCCCCGAATTTTTTCTTCTTTTCCTTACTATATATATACACGTCAACGCCTTTAGACAACGTCTTTCTTCGTACAATCTCTCTGCGCCGTTGCCCTTCTCACGCACAAAAGAACAATTCCTTCTGCGCATTTTAAAGCTTAGCAAAAAAAAAAAATCTAATTCCGCAAACGACCTTTAAAAAAAAAAAAATAAAATAAGCGCGCCGAGTCCCTCATCTCATTAATAATCCTTTCTCGCCGGGACACTTGAATCCACAATTAGACGCTAAAGCAGCGGAAGAAAGGAAAACATTAGCTCGCGGCTCATGCATCGCGAAATTTCGGCTCGTTGTACACACAGCAGCGGCGAAGTTGAGCATATAACTCTCTAGAGCTTTCTTCGGTCGACTCTGGCTGCTGCTGCTGGTGGTGGTGCTGCAAGAGAGATTCTTTGACCTCGTTAATTATGCCCGCGTACACTTTTTACCCGCCAGTCGAGCGCGCCTATCCTTGGGGGTTAACTCGTTTCTCTGCGCCTACTCCGACGAGCGGTGTATTAGTTTTGCGCGAGCTCTACCACTGCTCGACTCGACTCGATCGTCAGTCTTGCGGCGAGCTGAAAGTCTCAAGTGCAGATGTACCAATGCTCGTCCTGTATATCGGAAATAGAAGCCTCGAGTTCGGTATATAGTTGTTATTGCGCTCGTCTGTTTTTTTTATCTTATTCGTGTTCCCTGTGCAGCCTTACGTAATTTTTCATTCTGGCTCTGAGAGGAGTTCGTTTGCTCGAGGCTGACGTATAAGCTTCCTTCTTTTTACGGGAGAGAAAAATAAGGACTTTAACGCTCGAGCGAGAAGTGTATTCAACTTTGAGCTCTAATTTCGCGCTGTTTTCACGGGAAATTGCTCGGAAACGTATAGCCCTACTTTTCACGGATGACTTTACAAGACTGTAAACTCGAAACTATAGGCGTGTGTAACACGACGCGACAAATGACGCTACACTGTCGGCAAGTTTATTACAAGATTACGCCGAAGTTTCTTGTTATTTTTGGCGCTATATAACCATACTCATACGTGTGTGTGTGTGTGTAGCTGAAGGCAAAGCAGCTTACATAAGAAAAGTACATACGCTAATACTTAATGAAAAGCCCGAGTTCCGAAATATCCCAATCAAAATTCACGAGCAAACTCAATCAGAGTCGCGCGTGCAGCATCAGTGGAAAGTTAGAGCAACTCGTCACACACTCCTGAGCTCTCAGCGACGATACATAATATTCACGCGCGAGACAAATGTTCATAATCCCCGACGAGGTCCACTGCTCTCATCCGGAGCGAGAGAGAGAGAGAGAGAGAGAGAGAGAGAGAGACTGCACACGGCATATACATCTCGGAAGTTAACGGGGGATCCTGTAGGCGAAACTCTCTCCGCGGCTTAGCCGGATGTGTCGGTTCCTGGAGACAGAGAGAGGACCGGACCTGACGCCATACGTACATGCCAGTTTATGTCTCCGGGTAGTTAAATCGACGACGACAATATAACGGAGTTGTGTATGTGTATATATTGTGTATGCGGAGGCAGCTGCGTAGTCTTGGTCGTCAAGACGTCACACTTGGCTTATCGCTGTGAGGACGTTCCACTTGCTGGTGAACAGTAACAGCTATATGCCTCGAATTTACGGGCGATGCCTTTTATTTTACTTCCCTTGTACTCAAAAGCCTTCGCTTTATAGAGTATACATATACGCACGAATGGTTCCATTTTAGCATTCATCCCTAGATTGATTTTATTCATTAATTCAGTTTCGGTGATTACTCAATTTTTCAAACCGGAATTCGAGGATATAGTTTCTCTCGGACCTGCTTCACAATCGACAAGGCCATAACTCTTCCAGCCGTGTTTACCAAGCTTCAAGCATCTCTATATTTTTCGAGCGAACCACTTGACATGGAAGTCCTCCTGGACATGCAGAATCGCTGCGTACAACAAAGTGGCGCAACGAGCTATATACAGTATAATCCCCTAGGGTATATAGGAAAAGGAAAAAGGGCTGAGACTCGTTTATTGGATATCGTCTCCTCTTCTTTCTTTGTCTCTGGGTTACCGTAACACCTTGAAGCTTTTGCTTCAAATATCGTGAAAATTCAGGCCAGTTTTCCAGAAGAAGAAGAAGGTCGTTTGCGCTTTGCCAAGATTTTTCTTCTCTCTTGAGAGAGAGGACCACCGGTATTTCGAGATAATATTTTTCGAAATTGCGTTAGTCTATTTTTAAAGTGAAGTCGAGTGCGCGCACTAGGGAATCGAGAGAATGGATATACTTTATTAGCAGCTGGAAAACTAAATACACGCGGGAAAGTTTCTTTGTATTTTTGTTTGCGTTTAAATAGCACCCTCGAGGTGTTCTTCTATATAGTACCTCTTTTTTTTCGCAACTAACTTTTGGAACGCTCCTTCAGATCTTGGCGAGGATATATTATTCATTAGAGGTTTCTCCAAGTTGTTGAATTATCAGATATAATCTCAATTGCGTTACGTTTGTAATAAGAAAATTTTTGAATATACGGTCTGACAACTTTGACAGCCTTCGAAATATTTCGAGACGAAAAATTTAATCTGAAATGCATTTCCGTGTCCCAGTCAAGCCGTTGACATCAGATTGAATACTTGACACTTCGATCAAATCGAGAATAGGAGAAACTGCATTATTAAAGTGTGCTTATGCGAAATTTAATATATTCATTCTGACATTTGTTTGCTCAAAAAATATAACCAAAACTGTATACTTTATCGTATAGAGAAAATTTCTTTAATATAATGAGCGAAGCAATATGGATGAGTGTTTTGAGACAATAAATTGCCGAATTCAAAAGGGAAATAATCATAAATAAAAAATTGATTAAAACCATTATTAACGAAGGTCGTTATTTGACGGCAAATTACAGTTATCGCATCGCTGATTTATACACGAACTTCAGACCTTACAGCATTACATATATGTTACTAAAACCAAAAACGATTCGAATTCAATTTTCAATTTCGAGTTCCCCGCGAATAACTACTTGCGTAAATAGACCTTATCAACCGCGCTAATTAACAACGAGCCGATCCTTTCAATTCTAAAGCGTAAATCTTTAATACGAGACTCTGGCAATAAAAACTGATTAACGACCCGCCTCTCGATGAGACACTGAAAACCAATGTAGATTAATTAGGCCGAGCCAATATACCGTCTCCTTGAATTCTTCATTCGCGGTCGCGCCTCATCAGCGCCTCAATTATACGTCTTAATTTCACTCGCATTGAAAATTTCTTCAATAATAAAATAATAAGTAATCCAGTCCATCCTTTCCAGCACGACTGCGTTGTATAAAAACTCGGCCTAAAGTGTCATTATACGACAAAAAAAGAAACCGCCTCAGCCTCGTCCTCGGATAATTAAGCGCCGGATCATGGATATAAATGTCTAATTGGCTTTTAAAGGGCGGCCACCACGTCACCGGCGCGCCGCAGCTAATTCAGCGGGCGCGTCCTGGGAGGTTCCCGGCGTCGATTTTTCTCGCCTCCGAAAAAAAGGCGAACGAGGGCAAATGGGACGCTATTCTCGCGGGGCCGACAGTATACAACAGAGAAAAAAAGGGCAACGGCGACAATTTTTGTCGAGCTAATAAGAGGACGAGGAGGTGTAGAGGGAGAGGGAAGAAAAAAAAAACGAAACGAGCAGTGTGCTGTACCTCGCTGTAACCATGCGATCCAAAAGTCCCGAAAGGACCGATCCTCGCTGGCGATAAGTCCTCTGTGTCGGCGACGATTCGGAATTCGACCCTTTTATTTTCTTCCTGATGCGCGCCAATTCGTTTTGTTTTATCCTCGATGCGGTACTTGCGGAGGTTCGCTCCTGTTTTTTTTTTTTGTTTCTTCTTTCCACAAGCTAGCTCTCGCGAGAGCTTTAAGTAAAATTTACGTGAGTCCACGTGACGTTTACCAGCGGTCGAACTCGTTTGACATCCGCACACGCGGTCTCAATTCCCATGATGAGCTGCGACTGTCTCGGTACAAGCTATAAATTATTTTTCTCGTTTATAGTATCCGCGCACTCGATGCTTTCGAAAAAAAAAACACCCTAAATTCTTCGTTCCACATATGCGAGCGCGCAAAAACTATATGACTCACTGAACCTGATCATACAACATAAAATTCGGTTCGCCTTAATAACGAGTCTATTTTTTCTTCTTAAATCGTCGCAGCGCTACTGCTATGAAACTTATACCCTTTGATATACAATTTCCACGCACTTGATACTCATCCCGGTACTCACGCACTGGCGCGCTGCGGCGAGCCCTATATTTCTCGGGGCGTGTGAGAGTTTCGGATGCGCGCGGCTGGACAGACGAGAGGTACACGTCTATACGTGGCGCTGCTGTAGCGTGAGAATGTCTATCTCTTACTCTCTCTCTCTCTATCTCTCGGCGTTCTCTCGCGTGCGCGGTACGAGAGAGCACTGCGTACTCCTCTGAAAGCAAGCCCCGATTCGACGGTCCTCCACATCTCTCGCTTCTCCCCTCCTCTCTCTCACTCGCAGCCTCCTCTCTCTCTCTCTTGCGCGCGTACTACTCCTGCGCTACTTCCCCACTCCGGAGCTTTTCTTTTTCGCGACGACTATCTTTCTCGCGTTATTTTGAGCGTTTGCTTGATATGCCCCGTTCGACAGGTCGGATTCTATACTCTGCTACTCTCTGACTCTGAGTAATTGAGAGCAGTTGTTTTGTTATTGGATTCCGTGTGCGCGCGCGCGCGCGCGCGACGAAAAAAACTTTGTTTATACTCCATTGACAGTTTAATTTGACAGAGGATATCTGATATACTGTTCACCCCTTTTTCGTGTATTTTTACCGCGGGAATATAAACGGTGCGCCCCGTGCAGTGTTATTCCAAGAGCGCCGGCTGACTAGTTTCGGCTACTACTACTGACGTTGTATTAGGATGCACTTTGAACGCGTTTGGCTGATGTAGAATACTTTATTTGCATTTTAAAACATTGCAGTTAATTTGTGTGTTATAATAACAACATTCGTGGCTTTGCGCATAAATTAATGTAATGCACGTGTTAAAGCCGCGTATAGGCCGTCGCGCCGCCGCACACATCTCTCTCACAAATCCGGCTCTGAATTGCAAAGTTTGCCTAATCGCCATAATCGTGTTCATTTCCTCTGACATACCACCGCATAGCATTGATAGAACGGATGCTACCTATAATTTCCCAAATTTCAGATCGCAATATCGCGGTTAGTACTATTTCCTCTGGAAATATTCGCAACGTTGGCCCACTATCTCGACGAATAAACGAGCTTTCTGATGAAATTTCCATTAGTTTTTGAACAAATGCGCTGAATCGATTGGTTTCATCTGTTGACACAAAGCGAATTTTTAGAACTGGCAGGTTTTTAGCTGTTAAAAAAGTTCGAATGCGAATTTCAGTGTATTCCATCGAAACCCGGCTTCTAATAAAAACGTATGCTATTTGAATACTCAAGCAAGAAGCTTTCAAACGTCCGCAGTGATTACATTAAAAATTCTTCGAATATTTCCATCATGAATAACGAATATCCGCGCAGCTCAAAACTATCTGAAAAGTTCCTAATAGTCGCGAAGAAATGGCGAAGCTCCTTCTCATGAATATTCCCGAACCTCATCGGGCGCAATCATTCGCGCTCCTCGAAAACTTAAAAATCTCAATAGCAATCCCAATAGTACTTCAGTTGGTACCTCTCCTCGCGCAATCTCACCGGCGTCCTGCGCTCCGTTCCTCGTTAAAGCTTAGCAGCATCAACACGCCCTACGGAGAGGCGTATACACGGTTAAAACCCCCCCTCTACCCTCAGCGCAGTGACGTGCGGCGGCGCCTTCGCGCGAGCTTTATGACGTAGAAGCGCGTAAAGCTCAGTGATGGAATCACGCTGGGTCAGTGTGTACGTGTATATGGGTAGCGAGTAATACCTTGCGAGGAAAGAGAGGCGGCCGCGAGTTATGGAGAAAAAAAAGGAGGCTAAGTCCAACGAGTGACGAACGCGCGCGAATTTATTATGGAATTGCCGGGGCCGTTTTGTCGCGGCTCGGGTTTAAGCTCGGCCCGTCCGGGTGGGATAATGCGCGAGATGGTTTTTTCTCGATGGGTAATTTTTTTTCTGGGATCTTATCTTGCGCGGTGATGTATACTTTAGTTTTTGCATTGTAGCTGTAGAAAGGTTTTGACGGGAAAGTAATAAAACGCTTGTGTGTTTGTTTACCAACAGCGTTGGTTTATTTTTATAGGACGATTCGAGTTGATTGCAATTCCTTTTTCCCGTGTTTTCGCTTATAGGTATAGAAAGAGTATTTTTTTAAACTCTAATTTTTACGGCTGATAGATGCTGGAAGCAATAAAAATTGATTGGAGCAAGATTTATAGGCGCAAAAGGAATTTTGAGATAAAAGTGGAAGTACGTAAATAATCCGCGGAGAGCGACGAACCGCGTGCATACATTTATTGTAAAATTAAACAGCCATTTTGTCATGAAGCCATTCCGATTCACGATCGCGCGGCGATATACGCGCACGAAGCGCTTTTTGCAAACGATGCTGTTTTATATTCTTTTGTTTCGTTCCGGTATGAGGTTTACGACCGATCAGATTATGCCAGCCTGCGTTAACCTTTTGGTACGCGCTGTTGGCTTTTTATGACGCCTGTGTATATACCCTTTTCAGAAATTTTACTGGATTATAGATAATTTTTCAAACAATTTTTTTTATTTTATTTTTTCTAAAAATAACTTTTGCCCCAGATGTTACCTTACTTTGGGAAAGTAGTTCTGGTCAACGGATATAATATCATATCGTTCGATCCCGTGGGCGAGCTAAGCTTGTTTACTAAAGTTTGTCTTGCTTTAGATAAACTTTTGGAAAAACTTAATGCTCCAGGCGGTTGCGATCTGTAGCTTTAAAAACTAATTTTAAATAAAACTTTGATCTAGTTTATGTCTGTCCACGCATGGTATCTAGGGTAATCAAATACAGGTTCAAGCTAACGCTTGATGCTAATTTCGAAATTTTTTTGCATCACAATAATTCAAGCCGTTACGTCCAGTCTAGTAAAAAAAAATCAATAAAATTAATGATTTGCATGGATATAAAAATTGCTTATTCAAGCAAAAGATGGATTCAAAATAGCTTTGAAATTAGATTTTTTTATAAAATTATTTCTAGCGTTATTGTCGATATATCATAAACCCCCAAGTTACGAGACAGTAACAAACAATTGTCACTTAAGGAAGTTAGCTTGTCTAATCCTTTTCACATTAAATCTGAAAGATGAAACATAGTAGATTTGTGGTGCAGAGGAGCACGGCTCACGTAGCGCTAGGCATGAGAAATATGGTTTACGCAAACTAAAATTGATGACTAGCATGCGAGAAGACCTATGCTTGGTCTATAGAAGACTTCGTACCATTATAATCATTTTAAAAATAGCGCTTTCTTGTATAGACGGCTGCTTTCTTATTCTTCAGAGGATTTAACGAATCGTATTACTTTTTCTGTTACAGGTGGGTTCATTAGATGATTACTTAACAAAATCACTTTACCGTAAGTAAGCACTTTTATTCAACTAAAAATTCATTTTCTGAAAACACGTATCTCGGAGTTAATAACTGTTGGTTTATTTACGAGCAGGTTATCTAGGTCACCTGTATGAATA
>UCQR01071314.1:15201-27355 GCA_900474235.1 Cecidostiba semifascia
AAGCCGGCCGAGCGACACATGGGAAATCTTAGCGCGCTTGTACAGTTTAAGCTCGGATATTGCGGAGCACGCGAGTGCGCGGAATCCACTTTGCTGTGCTTTTAGAGCACGCGCTCGAGCTCGCGCTGTTTTCTCTTTGATGGTGTGTACGGTCGTCGCTTGAGCTCAGAGTGTAATAACGGCATCTTTTCCTTCGGGATGTTAGTTGAAAATTTACTGTAATAATTTCTTCATCATAAATAATTCGTGAAAAAATACGATGAATTCATCCTCTTTAAATCGATCTACCGAGTAAAACAATTTATTTGGCTTCATTCGCTCAATTGAGACGTTTGAATGAAGTATAATTTTGCAAACTAATCACTCCTGATGATGGATAATTTCGGTGAAAAGAGTGTATTTGGCATTTGACATTCGTTCGTACGCTCAGAAGATGAACGATACCATTGAGCATATGCTTGTATGCAGCTCGTTTCCGGGGAAATTCATAGATCCGTCGTTAAAACCACAGAGAGCAGAATTTCGCGAAAATTTCCATCATCAGTTGGTCCATTTTAAATTCATACTCTGAATTGAAATTGCACGGAGAAATAACACAAACCTTTGAAATTAAAATCACACACTGTACTGCCGTATGCTATTAAATGTTAATTACGAACTCTGAAAATTGCAGAACTTCAAAGGCGCTTTGATACTTTTTAAAAGTATTTCAAACATTTGTTAATTTCGTTTAATATTATTATTATATACATTCATGACATCTAATTAAATTCAAATATATTTGGCGTATGACAAGTTTCTTCATCTACCAAGTGTGCTTCCCACAACAAAAATGACGAAATACCGTCAGTCCAGTTCATTCGTAGCCACTCCGGCGTTAGTCCAAGTTAAGCAGCTACTCCATCAACGACCTTATTTCCTTACAAATATCATCCCGCAGCCATACACCTCTATATCTATATCTCAATAAAAATAATCTAGCGCGAATCCAACGCAGTAAATTCATGGCTATACCCAGCTATACCACGTCGTGAGTTTCTTATTTTTATTAATGCCGGCGTATCCTACTCTCGTAAGCAACAGCGCCGATATAAGACCTATACACATCGTCGAGCGAGTGTACATTATATACGCTTGTGTGAGAAAAACGAGTGGGACAGCGATGATTCATTGGATAGCCGAGAGCGCAAGAAAAGATAACCAGAGTCCGGAACCATAAACTTCGACGCGGCTATTTCTCGCCGTTTCTCTCTCTTTATTCAGGAGCACCTGATAGGCTTTTTTCAACGCGATGGGGTGACGTTGCTACTGCAGGCGCTGAATTCATTGTTTTCCAATAGGCAAGCAATGAGCCACCTGGGACCACGTCATCGATCGAGCGTATTGACCGTCGCGTTCCGGATGATTTGCATCAGACTGCAAGCCTATGTACTTTTCGATCCCAGGAAAATGTGCAAAGGTATTGAAATCCCATAATTAGTGATCACAACGAAAAACGCGATTTTCTATATACCGTTTAGAGTTGCTCTCCCAGCTATCGGAAGGGATGCGCTCAATATGGCTGTGCGTCAATTCTCCTGCGTACTATCTTCGTATTTCCGATTGTGTATTGCTTTCGATATTTCGGATTCGCTGCGTGATGAAAATGTCGCCGAAGGAAGAAATATTTGGAACCATTTGAGTAGCAGGAGTATTTACTGAGAAAGTCGCATGCCTGACTAAACTCGACCTTGCTCTACTGATATAATTTTCATAGAGTTATGGTGAACTTAGCTGATTAGATAAAAAAGCTTTCAAAGTTTCTATCGAGTTCATTTTATGAAATAGAATATTTGGTAAAACCAAATTCTATTATAAATAAGTGAAATTCACGAAGAAAAAATTATGGGCATCGATATATTTTAAATCGGCATTTTCATCATGTAGCCACAAAAAATGAAGCGCACCCGCGATTTTATTTTCTCGACCCTCTCTATTCGTTCCCATTGTTATATAAGGTACAATTTGTTTCGGCGATTCAATGAGATCCACTACACGAGCAGCGCCGCACATTCCGATAAAAATATCCCTCTATCCATTATGTTCCTCTCGCCTCCATTATCTTCTTTCGCCACCTTATTCTTCAGCCCCCATTTTCTTCATCTGCTCCCTTTTATTTCCTTCTCTCTCCCCCCGATACAGACACGAGCTTTTCGCGAGAGCTGCACCCTGCGGATATTGCGCTGCGTCGCTGGAGCTCTTTCGGGTGTTGCCACGTTCGTGCAAGACGCGTAATGGACTTCAAAAAAGCAACGGTGACGTCGGATATACACGGCACCTGCTATTCTTCCCGAGGAAAACTCAGTGTACTCACGGGAGAATACGAGGCAATGTCGGGTTGCTACTTGGCTATGTACTGCTACTATACACACTTATACTCGCTATATACAGGTATATAGATCAGCGCGAGAAAGATTTATCATGTCTGCGCAACCGTGTGACCTACATTTGTTGCCTTTTTTTGGAGGGAAGAGGCGCGAGCGAGAGAAGCGAGTTAATCGGAACATCATTAACGATAGAAAAACGTCGAGTACATGCATTTATTTGCAGTAAGCACGTATCGATCGCTTACACAGTGGACAATTTTTCAGTGTAGATACATGTAGTAGCGATGGGGTTATCAGTCATTTGTGCTATACTATTGTGTATAGTATTTAAAAGTAAAATTTGTAAAACATTTTCAATCATCCAAGAATTCACTCCACACTATTCGAAGCACCAACAGCTGCGACGTCACACGTCGCGGTATTCGTTTTGTAATTTCATAAGCCTCACTAACTTATTAAATCTGATATTATTATAATGTATTCCTTGCATTCATAATGCAATCAAACTCAGTGTTGCAATAACTCGCGTCTCTGCTCGTCATCTCCCGTGCTGCAGAATGAAAATCGAGTTCCAATGAAACAATCATGAATAATGGAGTGTAATTAAACCGATGTGTATATATCGAGGCAATTGTTCTGCAAACTATACGCTTTTTGTTTCGACACTCTGCTGTCGATGCTGTACATACATGGCTAAACTTAATCCTCGATTGAAATGCAAACCTCGTCAGTAATGTTTTTCCCGTATAAAGATTAATTCTTCCTCATTACCATATACGCAATTCGCGTCCGAAGTTTATACACCGAAAAACAGATTGGACAAATAATACCGTAAAGAAAATTAGGGACAGATAAAAAGTGTCAGGTATATACATTTATCTCTCGAAGATCTTCTCGTGGAAAAAGATAAGTAGTTTTATACTTGCCATTTCAGCCATTATTATGACTGGCACAAGTTGCGATAGAAGGAAAACTCGCGCGAATGACGGTAAAAATTTTAGTAACGTCGCGCCTTCTTCCGAAAGTTATGTCGTGCGCGTGAAGTAACTCTTTCTCTCTCCTTTCATTTTTCTTGTACTTTCTTCTTTATTCCTCTCTTACACGCTTGCCTTTCTTCTCTGCCTCCTATTCTCCAAGGCCCTTTCTTTTTCATCCCTCCGTACACATTCTCTGTCATTATTCTACCCGCCGCTATTGTTTCGCTTTTCTTACTTCACCCAAAGCAATTTGTTTACAAATTTAAATAAAAATACTATCCAAAGCGTATAATCCAACTCTTCGTCTTATACACAACCCGTCGGTGGTGAGAACATGCGGTCAGTGTCACGTCAGCTGTGGGCACCTACCTCCCCGATAAACAGACCCACACGCCGCTATATGTGTATATACGTGACACTCGGACTCCGTGAAAGTAGCTAACGGCGCGAAACATTCCGTAGATCAAGCTCGTAGCTCGTCCGATATTTCTTCCCTTCCTTTTATTGTTGATCCTTTCCGGCTATCCGAGTCTTGTTTTTCCACAGACTAGCGAGGAAAACTTGAAACAGAGCTTCCGCTAAAGTGAGGACTGGCCGCGCGCGCGGTTTGTGTTTCTCCGCAACTGACGCTATAGGATAACGCAGATGCTTTTCTCGCCTCGCACGCGCAATTTTTTTCTCTCGCTATTCGTTCTCGTTTCACCTTCGCTTTTTCTTTAACGCTGGCCGTACGCACTTTTCTGGCTTTAATTTGCATGTTTATTCCTGAGAGCCTCCGTCTCTTTGTGCGTTTCTAGGACGTCTCTTGAATGATTTTGCATATTACGCTGTTGAATTTGTGAAAACTTTAGCGCTCGGGCACTTGTTTGTCTTGCGGTTTGCCAGGCTTTCTTCGTTACTTCTCAGTGCTTGCTTTGTTAAATGCGTTCATGTACTCGGAAAACTTAGTGTTATTGTTGTGCTTGATGGTTTCCCTTGTTTTCATCAGGGAGGAAAATAAGTCCCAGTGAAAGTTTATAAATAATCTAAGAAAATCCTGTGCTCTTCGCGTAATTAAGGAGTCTGTATCTGTACGTTTCCTGCTCTCTTTTGTTGTCTAACTTTTCTATCGATTTCGATTGACAAATTCGCTGCCTTTTCTCCCTCATCCAACTTTCTTTTTGTCATCAACTTTTTCTCATCTTTACTAGTTCGACTTGTACTTCGTTTGTAACTTCTTTTTTTCTAGTCCACTTTTGTCTTTGTTTTCTTTATTCCGTTTTTTGTAAAGCTACAATTCTGTTTTTCTAACTATTCGCTACTGCAATTCACTTCAGAAATTATGCTAATGCATATAACGCGTTCTAGATATGTCGATAACGAGTATTTCTCCCGGCAGTTTATCAGTACACCGACTCGCGTGCTCAGCACGAAGACATCAATTATCATCGACGCTGAACCAGCTGCCAACTATACTCTGCTCCAAGTTGTTCACGCAATTACCTCATTTTTGGATAATTTCGTTACTCACCTCAAATTCTCTCGTTCTCACTTCGCTCGCAATGACAAAAGCGAGTTTCGCCAACGAAATAACAACTTCGCAGCGAAAAGTTCGCGCAAAGCCGCAAATGAAAGGCTTTCAGGAAAGTCCCCTTTGAAACTCGATGATGTGCACGAGTGGACGAAAAGCAGAGTTTAGGTAGTCGAGGAAATAAAGATACAACAAGGCAGAAGCTATTATAAGAGAATGACGGAGTGACGTTATTTTTTGTCCGGGAACAGTACTAAGCGACATTCCTTGAGATAGAGTCACGAGGACATCAGGCATCGATCCTCTATTTACAAAATTGAACTGGTTCTCCAATTATAGCCGCACGAATAACACACTGAAAGCACAATCGTATTCCAATCGTCCATACTAAATATACACAGACTCTCGGCGTCGATAGAGTCTGATATCTCAGCTATCGAGGTTTGTGCAGCTCATAGCATTGAAACTATACAATGTGGTTCAGGTGAACTTTCGGTTTTCTCGCCGCGTCGTGTCCACTCGAGTAGCCTCTAATCGCAGATCCTCGTAATTCCTGCGTAATCGAAGGACAGCCGAACGACTGCACTGGATAATTACAAGCGCCGTTGAGCCGGTAATTGCGGCTCCTCGAAAAGTAGTTAGTCGCTGCAGCGTAATTCCCCTGATCAGCGATGACTTTAATACAGCACACTAGCAGTGGTGCGCAGCTATGGATCTTGAACGGATTGCGCATATTGGATTTATTCACTGGCCGATACGCGCCGAGTCGCTTAATTATACGGTGTATTAGTAAGTTGCGCGCGTGTATCGGAAAAGCGAATTTCAATGGATAAGCTAAGCTGAGAGAGAGCTTTATTGGAAGGAGGTTGTTAACGAAATAAATGGCTAGGGTCGTTGCACGAGTGATTAGGAAGCTGGCGTGTGGGTAAGTCTACTTACGCTGGTACCAGTCAAGTTTACGAAAGCTTTGAATTTCGCGACAGAATAATTTTGACGATAAATTAATAGCATGCAACCACCTCGTCCAAACAAACTCACCGCGAGATAAACTTGCAAGTTCCAGCGTCGTCGTTATCTCATGGCGAAAAGTGTGCAACGCCTCCAATTGGCTAAGCTGTAGCATTCCGCTGGTCTATTAAGGCTCCTCCCCCCCTCCTCGATAATACCGTGGAACTTTGACTGCTAGGGCACCAACGCCCGTCAAACTTAGTCCCGTGAACTTGCGCGAAACTTGGACCACACCAGTGCCCTCGGAATAATTCCGCACGCGAAAACGTCGTGGATTGCATTGCCACTGGCGCATTAATTAATTTTACTGCACCATGTGTTGTTTTCTTTTTTTTTTTTTTTTAATTATGAGAGTCGTGTCGTTTTTATTTTGGCCCTCGAGAGGATTTATCGCTGCTAGGAGTTGTCGGTATGCTCTGCTTTAAAATGCGTTAAAGTTATATCGTGGAGAGAGGGTGGAATTCGCGAGGTGTGTTATTATTAAAATCAAAGTTCGCGCGTATCGCAGCGGATGTATTTCATTACTGTAATTACTTTGCTTTCTTCGGGATTTAATCTTGACGGATTAAATATAACACGTTGTCAAAAGTTTACTGAACTATATCGTATGAATCTGAAGGTTTTTTTGTATAGTATAAAAGACGTCTCGAAATTTGAAGAATCGACCAGATTTTATGGCGATCGAAATCGTTGCAATCCTTGAGTCGTTAAACATTGAAAATACAACTTCACACATCACGATCCTTATCATTCTCCCTTCGAAGCTTTATTTCTTTTCTCACTGCAAAAGTTCAACACCAAGTCGCTATAAAAAGTTTGTCGGTTATACTTCATCATAGCTTTTATTGCGAGAGAGTCAATGAAATATAGTGGATCCCGAGGGAACCAGGCGAGCTTCACACTTTTCTTTTCCAGCATCAGCGTTGAAACTTACCTGCATCAGTATATCGTGTACAAACTTTTAAAGTGTTTCAAAAAAAGCTTCATCAAAAGCTCCCACAGGCGTCAGCTCGACGCGCACAAGTACAATCAAAAGGCAAAAAACAGCAGGGGCTTCTGCTAACCCTCGAACTTTAATTACACGCGCAAGTAACCACGCCGCCACTTACCCGTGTTTGCCGAGCAAACATTGTTTCGCCGCCCGTCGGCTGAAGAAGCTCACAGCTGGGATGAATTTTTCAGCGGCGCCACCGACGCCACCACACTGATGCTTGACAAACTCGGTGGCAGGTAAAATTCATGAAGCTGCACTCAGCTCGATGTATGTATATACATATATCGAGCGTCGCGGAGAGATGCCACGCGGGAATCGTGCGCTGAAAGTTCGACGGCTTCGGTGATCGAGGGCCTCGATTTCTCGAAGATTGAGAATTTCGCGAGATAAGCCTGTAGTATAGCGAACGATTTTTTTTCAATTCGATTGGTTCGCACACGACTTTGAGATTTATCGGTAGTACTAATCATCGAAATGAAGTTTTAAAGCTAGGCGAGACAGTTGGTGAATAGATCTCGGGGAATTTTAATACCGCGGAATTCGCCATCATTAGGAATGTTCCAGCCGACCGCGAAGCAGAAGAGCCTCGAGAAAACCATCATTCGATTGCCTATAACAAGCAGCGAGTGAATAGAAGTGCTCCGTCGTGTTCCACATTCCTGAAATTGCTCCGTCACACACAGCATGGCCGGAAAACTGCTTTGAATTTTGGATTATTATTCCATCTCGAATCTTCTCTGAAATGAAAGGAATTTATCAAATCTTTTCAATTCCAAAAGCCTTCTATTCGATTCCATTCTTACCTTCGTTCTATTCTTATAAAAAATTGAATAAAGAAATAACATACCGCAACACAAAACTTTCCACCGCCCAAAAGCAGTCCCGAAAATCTCAAAAGCGTATATTCCCAACTCTCGGCAAATCCTCGTGCGCGCACCTGGTGCTCCGGCGCAATAGCATTAGCCGAGTTTGTCGCGTTTACGTATGTAAATATCCTGCGAAAGCTCGTCGCTCTTTTGGGAGCTGCTGAAGAAACTCGCGCAAGAAGGGCCGCTTTGGCGATGGCTCTATAACGCCGAACTTCCGGCGAACTTTGCGCAGTGGCGTACATTGCAGGAGAGAATGAGGAGAAAAAAAAAACGTAAAGAGATCTGGTCCGATAGAGAGCGAGAGAGAGAGCGCGAGCAGCCCGAGTACATTCAAATGAAGCCCCGGGGGCTCGTTTACTTCCTTATCGTCTGTCGTCCTCTACGGAACGGACGTGAGGGGGTGGGAGTATGTGGCGACGACGACCTTCGATATACCGTGTCGACGGCTCTTCAGATCATTTTCAATGATCCTGGTGAGACCTCATTTTGAAAGAACTTTGTTTTCGGTAAATTTCTAACAAGCTGAGTAGATAGACGAAGTTTATTTAGGCGAAACAATGCAGGGGCTCGTGTAAAGCTCTTTGGTTTGCTTGGAAAAAAAAAATGTTAATCTCTCGAGATTTTCAAAAGAGTGCACGACGAGTGGTAATGTTTAAGCGTGTTATAACGCCAAAGCTCGTGTACAGAACGAAATTAGGTCGACATATCAAAAGAAGCGCATCGTCAGGCGACTATCCAGACGCAAAAACTATATACGTGTACAAACTATGGCTTTGACTCGGTGAAAATGAAGTTACGCGTTTGTTAGCGTCACAAGATTATTTTGTAATTCAGCATAAAAGAACTCTGCCTTTTGATACAAAATATATACCCACGCTCTATTTCCATCGCGCTTAGAAATATAAATAAAGCAAGCATCAAAGGCGCTCTAAAACACACACAATAACAATAATAATCCCGAGCCTGAAGAGCGCATTGAAAATCCCCGATTGCTCGTCCTCGGAGCTCTGAGACCCTTTGGAATAAAAGAATAAGAGCTCTCTCTCTCTCTCTCTCTCTCTCGCGAAAAAGAGAAAGAGCAGAGAGAGCTAGGCGCGCGAGAATGGAGTCGCAGCGGAATAAATTTGGCGCGAGAACCGGTGCACTTTTCTGCCGCGGGGGTCTCGGCCTTTTTATATATATATATATATATACCCGAGCCTTGAGAAAGGATAAAGCTAAAAAGCCTCGAGTACCCAAAGAGAAAGGCCTTTAATCAGCGCAAAGAGAGTGACGGATAATTATTTTTCCCGAGAGGGACATCGCACCAGCGCTAATTAACCGATTTCACACACAGGAAAAGCTTCTCACTCTTCTATATCCTGAGGGAGAGATAGGAGGAAGTAAAGTTCGCCTGATGGTGTTTGACCGCCGAAGGGCTTGCGGTTTAATGTTTGCACGCGGTCAGGAGAACGGATATGAGGTGCTTTCATTCTGTGCGCGTGACACAGAGGAAAAGAAGTATATTGACTGTCCTTTTACATCGATAGAAAATATAAGTGGACTTGAATAATTTGTAGATGAATGACTCTGAACTGCAATTGTCTCATATCGGCATTCGCCAACAATAGCGTACATAGAACTGCACGGACAGAGCAAACATCGACGAGCATAATTGGATGTAAGCCTGCATTATTCATAAGTTACATTATTTAATCGAGCCATAATGGATTCGCTCGCTTCGGGGGGTGTGCTTCCCCGGCGAAATTATTATTAAACGATAGCGTGTGTCCTAGCACGAAGAACCGCAACCGCATTAATTAAATCTCGGTCTATGTTTGGCTCCCGCGTCGAATTCTAGTTTCGTGCGCATACAGTCCGTTGAAGAGAGACGACGTTCGTTGCTCTCTGTATAGAATATCCCCGCGGCCTTGTTTCGGATAATGCCGACGTCGCCGTCGTCCTTCTCGGAGTATACAATTGCGTAATTCTCATTCTGTATTATATACAGATGTGTGTGTGCGCCGCAGATGTATAGTGCAGGCCCTTGCTTTTAATGACTCGCGCAGTCCACTCGTCTTCAACGTTTTCACAGCGCGCACTCGAGCGGCAGAGATTCGCTGCGCTTTCTCAGGTCATTATGAGCGATAAGTTTCCGCTTGTAGTTGCTCTCCTCCCTCTTTCTCTCTTTCTGAGTTTTGCTGGGTGTCTTTAATTTGGAGTACTTGATATGGGTGTCGCCAGTTCTAATAGTGGGTTAAGGATTTTTTATCGGCTTGTTTTGCTTTCTTCTAGAACAGGAAGCTTTTGTAATAGTAAAATTTTACCTAAGCGAGGTCATTGAATTTCACAAAATTAGGCTGACCCATGAATAACTCACTCGATTTCCGCTTCTTCGGTTTCCGAAAGCCACTCGCCGCTCGCGAGGCAAAATTTAGTTCGCGACGCTGACGAATTATTTTCGTACAATTAAAAACTTTGTCCGTATCAGCGAAACTTTCTCGTGCCCAGTGCGCCGGAAGTACCGAGAGAGATTCCCTCGGCTATTTTCTCCTCGAGCTGCGCGCTCGTCTCCGCATGCACACCGCAAAAACGACACTCAGCTCTCTCCCTCTCGTAAAACACACGTGTCGCCTCCGCCACACGGCAACAACAAGACTTCGTTTCCGGCGCTTACTTAGCAAAACAAATCGAATCGGCCGCGAATTTTAGGGCGTAACTTTCTTGGATCGAAAACTTTGGCGAGAGATCCGTAGCCGGAAGGGTGTAAGGGAAGCTAATTTCATCGCGCGCCTAATTGTGCACTATACTGTTCTTCTGGAGCAATGCCCGAGCTTTTCTCTCTGATAGTTTATCAATCTGACTTTGCGCCCGAATTTATTTCGCTTCAGCAACGTGAGAGAATTATAATTAAACGAAAATAAAGTAGTAGTCGCTCCGACTCGGAAACTTAAATTAAACATTCAAGGTGTGTATCTCATATCCAAGAGCAATTGTAGAACGAGCGCGCTATCAACTTACGTTGCACTATATAATACCAAAAGTTGTAAAATAACCCGCGACGAGTCTAGCTCTGAAAGCTCTTTGTGTGCGCGCGCGCGGTATACCTATGCGAGCTGTAAAAACTTGTCCTCCTAAATACCTGCTCGGAATCCCCTGTAGCTCTCGACGAAATCAAATTCACTGTATATACGCTGCATTGGGTTCCTTTTCACTCGCTGCGAAAAGCTCTCTCGTCCATTGTTTTTATCCGTTTTCAGCTGAGCTCGTCGAGGTGGAATGCGTTATATATGAATATATACGTGGGTGTGTTTCTTACTTTCTCGTCGTCCTCTTATCCGTCGATTCGCCGAGGGATCTCGTTATTCCACAAACATGTATCCCGCCGGCTGCTGCTCGTTAAACTTTTCTACCTGCCTTCGCCGGTTCATCGTTACTTCTCTTTTATCTTAGCCTCTGAAGCGTGTCTCTCTCTATCTCTCTCGCTGGCCCGCTTTTATTTCTTGCCTACGCGAGCGTTTCTTTTTTCGCGCTCCATGCGTCTCTGCTTTATACTTTATATACTATACTGGCTAAGGGCACCTGCTTACCTGTTGACCAATTAAAACTTTGTTTATTTTTTTGCGTACGCGAGCCAGCAAATTTTCGAAGGAATATTCTTATTATTTTCTCTTTGCAAATCCGAGTTTCTTTCGAAGTTGCATGAGAAAGCTTTTTGCTTTTGATTTACCTCGTGCTCTCCCTTAAAGCACTTTTACAAAAAACTTTTTCAAAAAGGATATAATACTCAGTGTGGTCTCGAAAAGCTCACCAAACCGAGAGCACATGATATCTTATAGTACAAGCAAGACAATGTAAAATCCCTGCAGTAGCTCAACATTCATACATTTATATGAACGAGTGACCGAGCATAAATGCAAAATCAATCTTCCTCAAGCCCTCCTGCCCTCCATTCTCAACTTGGCTCTATACAGCAAGCCGTGCACGTCTGAAGGAGCATCCACTTCAGAGAGCTGCTCCTTTCTTTCCTCCCACACTTCCGCGAACTCTATATACACCCCTTTCGTCCTTTTCGCCCGACGAATTCCTTTGGCTCTTGCAAATCGCAGCGTCGTCTACTACTACACTCCCTCGAGGACCACTGAAATCCATTCGCTCTGCGCTGATTAACGTCGATACTGCAGATCGCCAACCGCCGAGAAAGCAATTAAAAAAGTAATCGATTCTTTTCTCAACTTTCTACTCTAGATCGGGGGTGAAGTTTCTATACTGTACGGAATATACGAGTGAAAATTTTTACATTCGACCATCGTCATTTGGGTGTCTTCTGGAAACAATCCTTTGAAAGTTATGCTCATAGCGCGGAAAACGGCAAAAGAGCCGGAGAATTTTGTATAAATTCACTTGAAAATCTCGCCGAAGCGGTGAAGAAAAAGAGAAAAGTCGGGGGG
>UCQR01071314.1:50517-65563 GCA_900474235.1 Cecidostiba semifascia
GCCTTACTGTAATATACATTTTTTTTTTCAGGGAGCAATAAGTGCCTAATTTTAAGTGATTCATGTATTTTTTACGCGCGTACTCTCGAGGCCAGTTGTGTTGATTGTCTTTTTGAAAAATAAAGAAATGCAAAAGAACTAAGCACAGAGTTTATAAAAAATTTTTTATAACTTAAGGTGTATACAATCAAGTCGTTAATTTAATTAATTTAACTTAATTAAGAAGAAACGTTCTCACTAAATCACAATGTTAATTTACAACAGTCGATCGTATAATTGAAGATTTACTTCGCAACGATTGTATACCTCGACCTTCTCGAGTTCGTTATTAGTTCTGAGCGCAATATACAATGATTTGAATATATAAGTATATTCTATTTCATTTCATACACAAGCTAAAATAACAAAAGCTGTAGAAACTATTTGTCTTTTTTACACTGCGAGAAGGAACCAATCGGAATTTTCACACTGATACGAATGCAAACTCTTTACATTAATATAACGAATAACTGTACAAATGAAATCTGCAACCCTCATTCTGAGATTAATTGTAAAAAAGTGTCACGGTAATATTACAGTATAAAAATCATAAAATTATAGATAAATGTTATCTATCTAAGAATTGTTTTGAGGATAACTCCAAGAATATACAGTCACTCATACATTACATACACTGGAGAACACAAAATACTGTAAATGTTATAATTTACCTCATTCATAAAATCAATTGTTTTCTTACGCATCATCTATCTAGTCATCTATAACTTATTCTTTTACAAGGATATCATTGCGCTTAAAATTATTTTTTAGTTTTTTTTTCAAGTAGGTTCAAAACTTTAATAGCTGAGTCAATTTATTTTTAATAGAAAATTCGTCCTAGCAAACGATTTATTATTTCAACTTTATGATTAATGTTAGCAAATCATATATATGAAAAATTATGTTTTGGAATCTTGACACTTTTTTAATAGAATAATTAAAAAAATGTTCAGTCATAATCAAATATTGGATATTATGAGTTTTGAACCCTTGACAGTTTTATAAAAATGGATAACGAATGCAAGTGTGTATGATCGTTATGTCAGTCGATGAAAGATGGACTATTGGACAAATCTTAGGAATGAAAACGAATTATAACGTTACAGATCCTACCTATTTCTAGATCTCTTACTACTACTTTTTTTAGCACTGTTTGAAGGCCTACTTTTGTTGGCATCTTTGCTATTACTATGTCCCTCTTTGACTGGTGTTGCTGCATGATCTAGATTACCATTAGATACGGGACCATTGGATTGAATTGGAAACGAAACATTACTATCCGTACTACCAAGGGAACCATTATTTTGGGCAAATCCAGATTGAACAGATGTGTGATTTTTACCACTGGCTTCTTTACTATTGCCAGATGAGATGGGGTTTGAGTTACTGAAGTTGCAATTGTCCTCGCTGCCACTGTTTCCAATCTGCGATTCTGATTCGCTGTATCGGTCAACTAAAATCAGGTATCTCTTGTTAATAGCCAAACGTAGATACCAAGCAAAAAGAAAACAGCAGAACCACAGATAGTTTCAATATAATTCGTGCAATAAATGTAACCGTGTCCAAAGAATACATGCAGTAAAAATCATTCAAAAATGTATAAAGTTTGTTTTGCTAACATTAAAAAACGTTGATTTGCAGCTATAGAAATACAAAATTAAAGAAATTATTTTTGAATGATTTTTAACATACACATATGTAAATTTTAGCAGTTTACAAATACTCTTATATGCCAACTTTACAAGATGAAATCTAAAATTTAATCTACTTTCATAAAAAATTATAAACCCAATACAGTGCTGGAAATAAACTACCACCATATACTTAATCGAAATAGTATTTTAATCTACAAATTTTATAATTAAGCAGTAGTGAATATAATAACATAAACAAGGTATAAGAAACATATGAGCACCAGCATTCGATGTATTTGACAACAAGCACACAGATACTTTTACAACTTAACTAAAAATTAAATAAAACCAAAATAATATTAGCAATCATTTTTATGTACTAAATAATAAAGTATTTCACATAGCCCATATGCATATAATATAAATAATTATTCACTATAATAAACTGAACTAAATATTTTACATAAAATATACTAGAATGCAGGTGCAAAATAATTGGTACTAACAAAAGAAGAATACAAAAGAACTAAGATATCAATTGATTTGTAACTAAAACAACTGTGAGTTTGGAAAATTACGAATATCCATTCAAATCCTTACTTTTTTCCTGTGAATTTTCCGCTAATCCGCTAACAGCCTACAAACATATAAAATAATGAGTACTTTATTCAATGGACTTAATTATTACTTGGTTTACTAATCAATCACTTACTGCCATAGATGTGATGGAAGATTTTGAGAATAATCTTTCAGCTTCTTTAAACTTTCTGTTCCTTTTATCTGCTTTACTGTTTGTGTTTTTGTTACTCGCAAGGTATCTATCCCATCCTCGTATTATATTGCCGTACAGCTGTGTATCCTCGAGATAACTCCCTTCGAAAGCATATATTTGTCTTTCGAGATTTGCTAACGTTTCCTATAACGTTGAATTATTTACATTTAATAGATTTATTACATTAATGAAGAAATATCAAGTGTTGCTTGCTATGCTACACATAGAGGTTATGGAGAACTTAACCTAAAATTTTCATTCTCTTTGTTTTGTTTACAAAGCAATCATCTATTCAACAAGTACAAATTGAAAAAAGAAACGTTTATAGATGTAAGATCACAAAACATAAAACTTTATGAAGAATTATACGTTATGAACAAAAAAACTTGCAATGTTTACGTTTTTTCTTCGGAGACTTACGGCTATTTCTGCTTTCCTCTTTACAAGTTCTGCCAGCTCGGCCCTCAAATCCACCGAAGATTTCGTGGACATGATTGTGTGATTATTTTTTCGTGGCAAAAACGTATTTTGTGCAACAATAACTGTGAGTAAACATGAATCTTTCTAGAATTTGCTCATATATTGTCATCCGCCATTGCGTTTTGCGCACTAAATTTACCTGAGTATTTATTTTTATTTCCTGTATGATGGCTACTTCCGGTTTTTTCCCGCCAATTTTCAAATAATTTTAGATTTCATAGTGTCAGACATAAAAAAAAAATTAAAATACTTTCGGTTTTGTAAAATTTTTATTACAGGTATATGAATTCATTATGTGCGTATACAAATTAATTTTTTTCTCCAGAAATTATTCTATTTAAGTAATTTTGTTTATGAACACAACATAATTATCAAGTCGATGCTTAATAGTGAATATGTTTATACATTTGATTCGTCAAAAAGTATGTATACATTTAAAAATGCGTTAGTAAAATAAATTCATCTCATATTAAAAAATATTCGATTATTATTATCATATACTATAGAAAGTATGTTGAAAATTGAATTGTACTCTAGATTTTGGACAGTGTATACTAAAACATGATTAATACAATGTCGAATAAATTAAAATGCTTAAATAATTATAAATTAATAAAAATTACATGCTTATTTAAATTAGTTTTGTATTAAAATGCACAACCTATATGTCATAATTAATCATCATCTAAGTGAACAATATCGATATCATTATGCATACAAATAGTGTTCTTTTGTACAAATTTAAAATAATCAATGAATAAGTTTGACAATAAGAAATTCTAAATATTATAATGACGAGAAAATGTATGGCACATGAAGTGTAGAAACCTTGGAAGACAAAGGTTTTTTGTTCACAAATTTTATAAATACTGTCTTCACCTAGTGTTAATACAACACATTCTGTTATTGCATTTGAGCGGAACTCATGGTCACACTCAATCTTTAACTACCATATACATATAGGAACATAAAGTAATAAATAAAACACAAAGCACAGGCATTAAAAAATATCGTAAATGCTATTAGACGTTTCTTCTTGCGTGGGATCTTGTAGTAATTGGAAAATACTAGAAATGTAGGTTCCATCAAATCTCAAAGTTCATCTTGGAAGCGTTCGATATCTTGTAAATGGTCACCGTAATCAGTAGCTTCACTACCCACAAATACATCGTGATGTTCCAATATTTCGTCAAAGGATAATCTATCGTCGTGGTCGTCATCTGATGCAGCAAACAAATGATCAACTTCATCAGTTGCAATGTCACTATATAAAAGCATTTGCATAGTTAAAATGAATGTATTGGAATGATATATCAGCAAAATCTGAATAAATAAAGTTACTCACTCATTACTTGGAACAAGCCAAGAATGCACCTCAGTGATATCCAATTTACCATCATGATTTGTATCGTATACATGATCAAATTTTTCTTTTTCAACAAGAAGCCACTCTTTGTCCTGCCCATCTGCTCTGTCTCCCAAAAACTCTTGGAAACTGATGAAGGCATCTTTATCTTTGTCGTAATCAACAAAAGCTTGCTTCAGAATGAGGTCCAACATTCTTGGTGTTTCTTCTGGGTGAGTGTAAGCTTTGAACTCCTCTCCTTCTAAATAACCATCTCCATTGACGTCAGCTACATTGAAAGTTGCCTTATCATTTTCAATTAGTTTGTCTTCTAAAGCTAAATCCTCTGGATCAGAGCCATAAGTATCTTGCACTATTTCTTCCCAGGTGACTTTTCCATCACCATCTGCATCAGCATCCTCCAGTCGATCCTTTGATTCTTCATCCGACAGCATCCTGCAATTTGTAAACAGATTACAAATCAATACTTGTATTTCAAATAGCATTGCTTCAATCCAAAAGGAATAAATCTTACTTGAAAGAGCGAAGAATCCATGCTTTCAATTCGTTCCTTTCGATAAATTGATCGCCGTTCAAATCCATCTTGTTCAGCAGAATTCGTAGTCTCCTCTTGGACTCTTCAATTGGAAGTTTGTCAAATTCCTCAGCCTCTTTGACGCTACCTAAATTTACATCACAACAATTAATACTCAAGTTTTTAATTTAATAATAGAATAACAATAATAAAAGAAAACAAAAGATCAAAAAAGGAGAGACATACCCAGAATAGCTTCATGATCAAACTCCTGGTGATGCTCGCCGCCGACGTAGTGGCTGCTATCCCTGGGGCTGAAGGCACCGTCCTCTGTGCGTTCCCTGCTACCGGCGTTCTTGCCGTGTTGAGTGTGTATGTGCGCAGAGGCAGCTCTCGACCTGGAGCTAAACTCGACGACGGACAGTAGGCAGAGGAAGACGAAACAGCAGCAGGTCGGCGGACGCATCCTGGCGACCTTGTGCCCCGCTAACTTAAGGAAAAATACCGACGGGGAAGACGTGGATGTCGTGTCCGTCAGCCAAGAGGGCTTGGGATCGTACAATCTCCAGGGGGATGAGTGAGGCTCCTGCTGACGTTCTAACCTCCGTGACACTGGCTCTGATGTGTGGGATGATGTTGACGAGATGATGTGTTTTTTTTTTTGACATCAGGGGATGCTGCGTTCGATATCTAATATATCGAAATGGCGGTGGCGCGGAATTTCGAAAATTGAATTTTTAGTTTTTATCAAAAGTGCGAAAATGAAGGTATCCTTCTCATTGCGTTATTGTATTCTGTGCCATGAGTATAATTATGACATGTTGGGTCACCGAAATGTTTTGAAAGTCTATAAGCGTCATGAGCTTGTATAGCACTTGGTATAAAAACTTATTACAAACAATAAACAAAACAGCTGAATCGGCAAACTTGTATAAATATATACACCGCGTTCTCGTCGACGTGTTAGTCGCTTGCGCACCTTTTCCAGAACTGACTCCCGGAGACTGAGAATAAGCGACTTTGGAGTCGAGCACAGCAAAACGGAATTCTCATTTATGCGCGAACACGCTTTTCTTTCATCGAGCTCTTTCACACTTTATTCGCTGTTGTAACAAAACGTACAAAGCCGAAAAAGAGGTGACGCTGCATTTCATCAGGCTGTTGTATATATATATATAGTATTTTAAGTCATCAGCAAATAAATTAATATTATAAATAAAGTAGTGCATTACAGATATATATTATTTTCAATAGTCATCGTAAAGTATAACAATAATGTAAGCTGTGTACCAAGAATCAGTTGCACAAAAAAGTTGAATTGCCAGTAGCAGCTGGCTTCTTCATCGTTACTCCAATTAAAACTACTAATTGCCAGAGTAGTTCGTTCTTAACTGCTTCGCAACTATAAATGAATAAAGAAACTTGGCTATATATCTATACTGTGGGTATATAAGAATGAGTTATCGCCGGACTAGGTAGAATGGCCATTATGACATTACCATAGGTGTTTTCAACGGATTTTTATCTCATTTACATGAATTTGGAGGATGGGATACCCAAAATTTGATTGCTTCATCAAATGGTCATAAGTTGATAAATTTCGTAATAATAAACGTAAAGTGCTCTTCTCTCATCATGACTTGAATATAAATCCTGATACATACACATCACACATAGTTATATACTTTATTCATGCAGTTCGGTTTAAAATTCCGACTAAATAATCAAGATAAAATCTATTTTTAATTCGAGCGGTTGATGCCGTACCATATACATATATCATAACCATACCGGACGTAATTTTTTTCCTTCCGTCAATCTCTCCGACATATCGCGCGCTAGAGCGTCAACCACATACGAAAATCCTGCGCCGCTTTTTACCCTCTGCAAAATTTGCATAATTCTCTCTCTCTCTCTTCTCTCCAAATAAACGAACGCAGCATATATGTATACCGGCTGTAATAATTTCAATCGCCTCCCTCCACTATACCTATACCTATACATATATATATAGGCGCGCGTCCGCTCTCTGTGCGTTAAAAATAAAGATTATCGCGCGTCGGGCGTTTGAATTTTTCATATATACATATATAGGTATATATACATATACAGGTGCACGCATATAGTTGTGCGCAGTGAGAGCAGCGCTCCGGAAAGAAGGAATGCTTATGAAATCAGCGTTACGGTGTAAAATCAGCAGAGCGTAAACGGGGGGTCGTCTCGCGTCCACGACACACAGGATGTTCCTACCTTTCCGTGTTACCCTTTCTCTTCCTCTCTCTCTCTCTCGCCGCCGCCTGCCGCTTATTTCTTTCCTTTTTGCCTGCCCTCGACTATATACTCTCTGATGCTATATTCTACGCTTCTGAAGCTCCTGCTGTAATCACTGAGACACCGTTCCCGCTGTTGAGTTTAACACATTTTTTAACACCTGCTCTATGCTCTGCTCTCGATTTTCTAAATAAAAGTAGAATCACTGTAGAGGATGTTCATCTCGATCGTATAGTTATGTAGTTACATTAGTTTTTAAAACTCATAACTTCCTCAACGCTATACATACTCATCCCTTATCTCAGCCCTTGATTTCTCGAAATTTTCAAATTTGATTCTAATGAGTATATATAGCACACATCCGGTCAGAAAGGGGCGGCAGCACGCTGACTGGACGCAAAAATCGTTGCTCGGCTTTGAAACAATAGTATACGCATATATAGCTGTAGTGGACGCATATATCGATGTAGATAGTGCCGCAAAGCTGCTCAAGAAAGAGCAGACGAGCAATCAAAAAAGAATCTTTTTGTGCGCGAGTGTATATAATTATTAAGCGCAATTGTTGGATTTAAAATGTAAGTTTGTGATGCGCACAAGAAAAATATTGAATTCATTACCAAAGCGATACCTATATACCGATACCGTCGAATTGCCGGAAGAAGCGAATTAGTTCCTAGCTTCTAAATCAAAGGCGATGACCGCGACAGTAGCGCGGGAGATTTGTCGCGTCACCGTTTCTCGGCGGCGTTTCTTTTGACTGTTATATATAGAACCATTACAATGGGAGGAGAAAAAAAATCGAGGAAAAGACCGGGAGGGCAAGCGGACGAGTGAAAAAATGCCCTAAACTCGAGGAAAGAGAGAGAGCTGGAAAACGGATCATTGCTTACACTTCGTGTCTTTCGACTGAAAATTCCTTCAGCAATCGAAAGATGAGAACGAATTACACTGGTCAATTTCCCAGATCGTTTGAGAGTGCAAAATAAAACTAAACCTTTTTGTCGTTATTGCTGCAACGTTTATGTATACGATTGTTATTTTACGATTAAGAAGATGACTTTATTGTTTTAAATGTATTTTTACGATGGCTATATACTTGGAAAATTACAACAGTTCGACTTTCTTATAAAAGAAAACTATTAAGGACGTAAAATCTCAGTAGATCCTCTCGAAGATAAACAAAAGAAAACAATGGCCGCGCGACGGTACATATTAGGTATTATAATAAGCGCGCTGAAAAATCATCATCAGTAGCAGAGGAGTATAGTAGGTATACATTATAGTTAGGCATAAAAGCTCGTCAGCGCGAAAGATGAAAGATGAGCGAAAGAAAAGAAAGAGATCGAGGAGTAGGATATAGGTATAAGCGCAGGGGCTTCAAGGGGCCTCTCTTTTCTCGTGTTCATAATTAGTCATAGTGCGATGCGCTAACAGCGGCACTCTGCAAGACTGCCCTCGCGCGCAGTAGGTGTATATATATAGTAGGCCGGTGTGTATAATATACACCTCGACGCCGCATCTCTCGCGTACACCTGATGTATACAAGTTCATTCCGTCATGCGCTACTAGCGACGAATCAAAGCGCGGGGGGGTTCATGTAACGGGTGTTGCTGAAAATCGGGCCTTTTTGTCGCCTTTCGTCCTCCTCCTCCTCCTCCTCCTCCTCCTCTTCGTCTTCTTCTTCTTTATTGTTTACGGCTTGGTACACTGTGGGAACTTTTTTTACTTCCTGGTCGCGGCTCTTTTTTTTCTCTCTCTCTCTCCCTAGGCGTAATTGCTGCTCTTGTTAATGTTTGTGTCTAAGACTATATACGCTGTTATTGTTGTTGTGTTGTTACTGTCGTCGTTGGAGGTTCTCTCGGCGTAGGCGAGCTGTAACGAGTGTTTTAGCGCTCGTTATTATGTGGGTTGCGCACGAGATTGACGATGGAGATTGAGAGAAAATTTCAGCTCTCTGCCGAGTGTTTTTCACGTTATTGTTTGGAAACACACTTTTTTTTTATGGACACGCGGGAAGGTGTATAACACACCTTTGGGTAGTATTAGGCTGCATTGTTGCGACGACAAATATTATCGGTCATCGAGAGAAAAATGAGGTTTTTCCGCATTTTCGAGTATTTTCATGTGTGTTTACGGTAGACCAAGCGAAATATAGTTTCCGTCATCGGATCATAACTTTGGGCGGAATCTAAGTATATAATATGCAACTCTGAGATTAATTATAATTCTAAACTTGTATTTTGACTAACGTGTGTGTTTAAATAAAATTGTTTATTCGGTGGTGTATAAGACAGTGAGAATAGCCATTTTTTAAGCGTCTTATTTGTGAAAATCGTCAGAGTGACAAAAAGCTATCAATAGACACGCGCGTTTAAATTTAAACATGATCTATTCATCCCAATTTCCAGCCGCAGAATACATATTTCTCTCGTAAGCGCATGATCACCAGGAGAGAAAGATGCTTCTTTTTAGGCACATTCCTCTTATATTTTCGACTTACGCTGTAGGTCCCTTCGAGCAGTGTTCCAGGTCATTCTCCGAATTTCGCCGAGATCAGGAAGAGCGCGCGTGAGCGGCCTATAACGGGGATGTACGTGCGCGACAGCGATACGTCCGTTGCATACAAATCTGCGCTGCTTGATTTACTGTCTGCCTGTCGGAGTCAAAGGGTCTCTCTCTCTCTCTCTCTCGTTTTACGATAAAAAAAGGCCCAAGGGACGACGACGTGTATGTATAACCTACCTGCCTCCGTATGCATAGATCTGCGCTGAGAGATTTTCAAAGTTTGTAAATTTCGTTATGCTTCGGATATTACAATGGGACACGGTTGTTTGTCTGTGCGGGGTGAGAGGTCGTAAGTATAATTAATTTTTCTGAAACAACAAAACCGTTGAATTTCCGCGGCCGGTAGAATAAAAAGGTTATTTGTATATCAAAGGGAGTAGTCTCCGGTGTAAAAATCACACGAGAAGACAGCTGCAGCATGCGCTCTCGTCGTCGTCTCTTCAATTACCTTCGGCAGCTCATGTCTATTATACAAACCGCGTACTCGACGCGTCGCGTCCTCCTCGTCATATATCCAAGAACTCGCTATATGGTGTGGTACACCCTCTATGTGCATCGTCGCGTCGGCATATACATAAGCAAGGAAGTCAAGTCAGCAGCACCAGCAGCAACAGAGTCTCAAGGCGCAGGTAAGAAGGGTTCCAGGTGAGAAGAGTCAAGAGAGAAGCATCATGCAAAGAGAGGGGAAGAGAGAGAGAGAGAGATAGGTAAAAAGAGCGCGCGTCGAGGTGGGAGAAAAGCGGCAGAGCGAAGCGACAGGCGGCCAGCCGTGTCTCCTGTGAACTCGACGGTGGCGGCTCGATGGAGGCGGCATTTCCATTTCCATGTGTATTTATGCCCCCTTTGCCTCCCGCGCTTACCTTCTATCACTGTCTATATACCACGGAGTGAGAGAGAGAGAGAGAGAGAGAGGCGGTTATGTCGAGAGCTGCCCCGAGTCACATCCTTTTGTCTTTTTTTAGGGCCAGCACAGCACCCTTTGTTTTCTCCTTAGACATAGCAGTCACTCTCTACTCTCCTGATGCAGCGACGGCCGACGAGTTTTTACCGGTTATATGTATATATACCGATCTCATTGTGTCCCTTTGCGTTATCGCTGCGGCATCGTTAGATTGTCAATCCTCTCTGTACTTGCTTGGCAGACGATTAAGCTGTGACCGGCTCTGGACAAACGAGCAAAACACTGATTGCTTCGAGTTATTGCAAGGAGAAACGATTTTTTCTTTTTTCAAGTATCGGTAACAGGAAAAAGTTTGTTGTTCAGTAAAATCTTGTTCATAAGGTATATAAAATGTGCATCATGGGAACCGTTCTCATATCGCGCTATTTTATTACTGTATTATAAGGAGACTAGCATATTTATGTATCTTTCCCATAGCCGTTTTTAATAATGCATCGCGTATGTATACAACGTATATACAGTGAAATTCTTTGCGGTATAAACGAAAAAAAAAAAAAAAATGTAGCTCCATGCACATCATCAACCGCGATCAAAATCGAGCACATTTCGAACACTCGCCACAGCATTCCACAGTCGTGTCTCATGTGTGTGTGTGTGTGTCCATTAATTACAGCTTAATTAAGCTCGTCCGCTTCCGAGACACACATTGCACCGCACGTGCGTCGTATAAAAAATTCCACTCGGAAATCGACATCAAGAACCATAGGAACCTAAACCTCTATATTGTGGTTTCCGCGACAACCTCGATTTGATAAAGCCTCAATTTTTTTCTCCTCGACAATGACACAGCGTCAAACACGGATTATGAAATATTACGCGGCTACCCGATGCGGCGCGCGCGTCCAACACCTGTTACACACCAGAGGCAGACACACAGCAGCAGCAGCAGTTCGTTCGATCTTCTTCTTATTCTATCGTTGGTGCGTGACGATCTCGGATTTCGATGAATATTGCGTAATTTTTCCAGATCTCGTTTATGCGTTTTATTTTTCAACTCGTGAGACTTATTTTCATTGTGCATGCATATATAATACGTATTCTCTGCATTCCGCGCGTCTCACTCTTTCACGAAAGCGCTGCAGCGGCTCCAGAAAATTGTCACCGCACCGCGCGCAGTACTCCGAAGCCATTATTCGATCGTCTCTCTCTCTCTCCCCCTTTGCGCAATCAGCATGAAAACAGCCGCTAAATCGAAGGCTACAGCGCAATAAGCGCATCGGGTAAAAAGTTCTCTGCGTCAATTTTAATTAGTACTAGGAAATCTGCAGTATAGCCGCCGCTTGGCCGGCTCTCTGCTTATTCGCTAAAGGGCTTTCCCAGCCTGTACGAGCTGGGAGCTCCAGCAGCAGAGACAGTAGAAAGACGCGGCGAAGAAAGGAAGAGCAGGCTATACAGAGTCTCTGAAATAAAGAAAGAGAAACGTCGTCTCGCAAAGGACAAGACGACGGAGCTTCGTGAGCTGCTGCATCGGGGGATATTTGCCTCAGCTCTCGCGCTACAGCGCATTATCAGATGCAAGATACTCGTTAGATACCGCGCGCAGTGCAGCAGCAGCAGCAACGGGAACGAGTCTTTTTGTAGATGACGATTATGGGGACGACGTTTTATGCGAGAGAGGAGTATAGTGTATACACGGACTGTACGCGCGCGCGGGGAACAACCTTTCGACGCGCTGCGGCTCGAGTTTCAGTTTTATTAATACTTGGTATACTTAGGTATGGAGCGACGAGAGCTCGAAACACACTGCTCTGCTGCTGCTGCTGCTGCTTCTTTATTCGGCCCGAGAGAGCTTGTGAACATCGTTTAATTGGGTGGGAAAAGGCGTCGTCTCTTTCTCTCTCTCCCTCTTTGCGCTTTTAGAGCTAGTTTTTGGGGCTGTAATTAGAGGGACTCTTGCGTGTGAAAGCCTGCGTTGATGTGACCATTTCAATTTTTCCTTTTTCTACTGAAGATTGGATAATACATAGAGGCGCTTGTTTTCGATGTAGCCGCGAGCAGTACAGTACAACACGCTGTTAAACGTTTGCTCCGATTTCACGTGTGTATAGTATATAGTACTCTTCTTGAATGTATATTTTGGGAACGGGCTGTCCCCCTGATGCACGGAGTCTCTCTCGCCGCGTCGTAGTATGGAATTTAGAATCAATTAAAGTCATCCGAAATCATTGGCGGGAATATTTACGAAGCAGTTTTCTACTATAGCTCACGAGGTGGTAATAAAGCTATTTTTTGCCTCAATTCAACTCTGTAATACTGACCCGAAATATCTCTATATTATTGTTTCATTCAAGAGTTTGACAACACAATGTGTATAAAGACACAAAAACACGATTTTATCCATTAAGAGTATGGACACGGAAATGGAAGACGATTTTTCGGGTATTCTAAAGCTGCCTTGAAAGTGTCTTACTCGTGTACAACGTTGTGCGATACTGTTTTATTTCAAAATAAATACAAAGCGTATACATATTAGTTAAATTTTGATCGATAAGACCTTGTCGCCGATTCGGCCAAACACAGTTAATACTGATGGATGTACAAATAGCGGCAATAGAATTTTCGATTATATTTGTAGTTTCAAGGCGAGGAAGCAAGCAAAACATCATTTGACTCCGCGCGTCACCACCTTTTAATACAAAGTTTCAACGATCTGATCTATAGCTTCATTTAGTTCGGTAGAATATTATATATAGAAGAAAAAGTAGCACCTAGCGTACAACATTTTGTCAGATGAGTACGTAGAGCTTATAAAAATAGGCAGTTATAGCATGAGCAGCCCAAGCAGGCCTAACAAAAAGCAGTTATGGGCCAGGCGACACACCGTTATATATCTATATAGACTTGGTACGCAGATTGTGTTGTGGGAAATTTTGTTTTTAAAAGATCCAAGAGCACTTTTTTATTAGAAAAATATAAAAATTGCCATCTCATTTGCGGTAATCTCGGAACGCAATACACAACCGCAATTTCAATAAAACATCTTTAAAAATAAGTACAGTAAAAAAAAGAACAAAATTGAATATAAATGTCGAATGAAAACTCGTCGCCTCATTATATACAGAAATAACGTGACGGAAGCAAACAATATTGATCATCCCGCATGGAGAGCTTTTGAGTCGCTTATTTACATAAGGTTGACGGACAGAGCAGACACAACATATTCAATCGCGCGCTTTATTTTTATACAACTGAGAACGCGCACACGCGAAAGAGAGCGAGAGAGCCGCTGGGCGCATTAAAATTGATGATCCGTCAGGTGCGTACGCTTAAATACACTTTCGCGCGTTGTCAACAGCTTTGCGCAAATATAATCATTTTCTCCGAAGCTATATACTTCTTTTTTATCCATCACTATTATGAATAAATTACGCAATCCAGAGGCGGAAAATTCCGAATTATATATCTGTCATTGCGCAACGATTCCTATTATTCCCGTCATCAACAATGAACCGCAGATAGAGATTCCGCCGTTTACGTTTCACTGCAGCCAAAAAGCCGAGAGAGAGAGAGGAGAGAGCTAATTCAAACTGCGCGAAACAATCGGCATCAGGTAATAGGTATATACGTACAAACCGGCAATTAATACATTCCGCTTTTACCGCGAGAGCCATTTATATACAGTTCTCTCACACGGCAAAAAGTCGGCTTTATTCGCGTCTACACGCGCCGCGCTAGAAATCGTTTGCACCTCAACACACTGCTGCGAGAGAGAGAGAGAGAGAGAGAGAGAAAGACGAGGATTATTCGCGCTTGTGATCGTTTTTGCGCTTACAAAGCTGCGCTTCCCGTGTCTGACGCTCTTTGGCACGTCGCCAGGACTTTTGTTCCATCGCCTCTACACTATATACTCTCGTATACACACATACAATTTTGCGCTCTTGACTTTGATACCCGTTGCCTACTGCTTATTAGTATTATATTCTCTACTGGTGAGATGCAAATTCGAACATATGTTTTAATGTACTATATACTTTCTAAAAGTAAAACTGAAAAATTCACTTTTTCAGGCAGTGAATTCCAAGTCACTTATTAAACAGTGAAATATCCACTTATGCATAGTGAAGATTTAAATAAACTTTTCAATTCACTGGATATCTACTACTGAAAAAGTAAATTAGATATTATTCAAAGTTCACTTTTGTTTTCAGTGAATAGTAACTGTCTGAATGTGAACAATAGTTTGTACAGTGATAGCGGTATATAAGCATATCCTTTCTTTAAAAAAATGATGGACTTTATTGTGAAGCATTTAGAACGTAATCCTGACTTGTTGCTAAGTCAATATGATTGATTGCTATAGAGGTTTGAACATAGCTTCAGCCATTATATAAGTTATATATTCTTAAACTAGACACTTCTAGCTTCAATTTGAGTGGCTACATGATATAGTTTCGATCAGCCATCTTCGATTAGCAGAGGTTTGAATATAGCGGTAGCCATTTTC
>UCQR01071325.1:3463-19167 GCA_900474235.1 Cecidostiba semifascia
TATATATTATAAATGTTGTATAGATACATAGATTTTATCTCAACTAAAAATAGCAATAGATGCAGAGTTCAGAATGTTTAAAATCCAACAAGGAAATCTTCAGGCGGAAGCTCATTAAATTTTACTTTTTTCTACTTCCCCTTGACGACTATATAATGCGCTATAAAAGCGCAATACACTCGGCTGTAACGTTTATTTTTACTACTTGAAAGGAGTTTTGTAACTTCACGCAAAGCGGTTACGTTTTGAGCCCTCGACTTTTATTTCTAAATATAATTGCAATACTTCTCTTCTGTCTCTTCCTCGCTTCCCACTGAGTATCACAAAATACCGGTCGGGATTACATCGTCCCTGCAACGGACTACTTGTCAGGTTATCTCGCGATGAGAAGCTTCGCACTAAATCCAAGACTAAATCGTAGCGCATTTCATCAGTGGCCAATGGATGGGGGCGCGAAGTGTTACGATCTTTAGAAAGTGATATCGAGATGCATGCATTATATACGTATCATCGCCGCAGCGGCGGCGTTCGCACTCGGAGCCTTTTGTGGCTGCGGCAATGGCGGACGGCGACGATATCTGGGCCATTGGGTCACACGAGCAGCGCAGCAGGCAGCAGCGAGTTTCCCGTTTGCCCTCGGAACGAAAAATGCCGCTGCCGCTGCGACGACTTGCCCGTACATTATCTACACGTATTAAATTTTCCGATAATTGACTGAGAAGTTTTTTAGGGACGTTCCAGAGATCTCGCGGTAGTTTGCATCATTTTACTTCGTATGTCGATGTAAATCGAAAATATCGCAGCCAGACAGATTTATTGAAATTAATCTGCACATTACGCAGTCAAAGTTACGTCTCGAGTAATAATTGAAAACACAAATATGTATAGGGCACTTTTTTGGGACACTGCGGAAACCGCAACAAAACCGTCTTGCTCTATACACTCGTCGGAAAGTCGTTCTCCCGTGCAATTTGCATCGCGGACAGTTGCCGCTCAGCTCCTCGAGGTCGAAAAACTCGACGGAAGCAGTAGCAGCAGCAGCAGCAGCCCCAGGAGAAATTAGCATTTTAAAATACGCACTGCGCCAATGACGCAAGCGCGGCCTAAAGAAAGTTGCCGCTGATGTTCCTTGTTTTTTCCCTTATACACTCGCCGCCTTGCGAGCTGCAACCATTATAATTGCCAGCAGTCTCGAGAACTGCATCTTTCCGTTTTTTATAGCCCGCGCGAATGGTTTTCTGTAACAGTACATTTTTTTTTGCAACGTTCTACTCGGACGACGCGAGCGTGTAAGTATATAATGCACGAAAATTCAATAAACTACATCGGAAGATAAAGCAACATTGTGCGTGTGTGTACACAGTGTTATTGGAGTAGGAATTAAGCTTCCTGATAACAGCCCGCGCAGACTTGAGCCGCTGATGCATATCCGTAAATCGCACGTATACTTATACCTGCTTCCGGGGACGTACTCGATTCGGCATCAGTACGGCATATAGTCGGTGTTTTTCCATAAACGAGCAAGGAATCACTGCGATCAGTGGAGTAACTTCGAAAATTCGCGACCTCGAAGTGACTGCGGTACAGGTTACGCGCAGAAAAAGCGCCGACTCAGTGTTCCGCGATGTCGCGTTGCTGAGCTGCTATATACAGCTATATATAGGTACTTCTCGTTTCCTGTAAGTATCGAGGACGACTCGGAAAAATATTTCCTCGATTATCCAAAGGTCGCGATTGTAAAACCAAAGGTCGTGCGCGCCTTGCTTTTACGGCGTACGTGCTCGTCTACGACTGTTGTGCGCACGTGTGGTAAGACGACGTTGTGTAAAAAGAGTGTGGTTGAAAAAAAAAAAAAAAATTATAAAGTCGCGGTTAGTTATAGTCGATTAAATTTCAAAGGACACGATTATTAAAAATCTTCGATTATTTCTAGACCTGCGAAATTGCTTAACGTTCAAACGAGGCTTGGCCAAACAAAACTTTTGAACTGTATATGAGACTTATCTGAGCGACGTTATCCGATTTTCCTCGATGCACGTGCTCGTGGAACTAACACGCGCACGAGCGATTCCTCAGTGTTTACGGAAACGCGAGCGCGAACTTTTCTCGCGACGCATAATGCGCTGCGGTGCTATTTTTAGTCGCCAATGTCGCGCGGATTTTCACGCGAGTCGCTGCTGCTGTTTTCTGTATAGCCTTGCGAGGAAAATCTCTATTAATGCAGCTGTGTCTGCGTATTTCGCTTGGAATTCGGGAGGGGGGATTATAAATTATCGAATAAATTGTCAGATATATTGTTGATTCTCTCGCAGATGAAGACAGCTTGTTGTTCAGAAGTTTCATTGTCGGATAAGTCCGCGGAAGAGCCGTGGAATTTATTTTTCGTGCCTATACGTATATTTCAAAATTGGAGGTTGCGGGTTAGCAGTTTTTTTACGCGAAGATTAACGAGCCCGTTCCCCGTAAGAGATATAATCACACCAAATTAAGCCAAGTATGCAAACACCGTAGACTGCATTTCAGCGAAGAACGCATCAGCTACAGAGAGCGTGTATAACTGTGTACATGCAAATTCCTCTCGTTTCTTTTAAAAACGAAGTGATCTCGCGCGTGGCGCAGTCTAAACATACTCTATCTTGGTAACTCGAAAAAAGCAGCTGACGCTGACGGGAACAACGACTCCGGCTAATTGATGCAGAAGACCGTCGTCTCGCGTCGACGCGCAATTTATTTCGTTGCAGAGCCCCATCCTCTCCTGCTACTTTCTCGTTTTTTAGTGACAAAGTTATTAGTAGCATTTGTGCTTTAAATTATAATGAAACAATGTAAATTATTCTTACGCTGTTTTGATGAATCATTTTGATTTTCGATCAAGACCTTTTTTGGATGCCGTTATACTGAATATACGATTTCGAAATAAGGTCATCGTTTAGTGGGAGATGCAGACAGCAACGGTATAGCTCGTAATTGTATAAAAATTATTAATTATATCTATAGAGGAAGAACATGTATTATCAGATCCTAGCTTCTAACGCAAAGTATCTCGCAATCATCGACTGTAAGGCTTTATCAGTTCTGGTGTTATAACAGTATTAGTCGATAATCCAACAGTAGCACACATTAATGCAAAAGTACGTCTAGACGGATTGTTACAGCTTATTGATAAAGAATGGCCCTTGCCGGTCGATACCTCACAAGAGAAATAATCCACTTTTTATTTCGAGAATTCGATATAGCATATATGTCTTAATCGTGTTCAACTGTAACTTGGCCTTAATCGCTGTCCGATACGTATATTAAAGAAGTTGTCTGCAACCTCACGTGCGTGTTGTGTGTGAAAACAATGCCGCGATCGCACCTTTCTCAACAGCTATACATTATATATCCTAATCGACAACATCGGCTTCGTTTCTCGTTCCGTTAGGCCGTGGCGTCGCTCAGAATATGACTATAGTGCAGCATCAGTGCGGCGATCGGTTGCCCCATCGACGCATTATCGACACACATGCACACGCGTATATATACTCACTGCATGCCGGAGAGGAAGTCGATTGCCCATCTTCTTACCTAATTGCGACGTCCGTTACAGTATTGCGAGCTCGCCCGCGAGGTTAGTCAATGACCGCTCGCTCTCGCTTCCCTTTTCTCTTTTGCTCTTTATGGCTCGGGCCTGCCGCTATTCATGATGCACTTGTCGGCGGCGGCGCACAGAGTGTTTATAGCGATATTTTATATTCTGTACTTTTTGCTTTCTACAAAACTAATATTGTGTATAAGTATTTGATTTTATACATATTGTAATATATGCAGCGTAAAAGTTTGTTACATTGTCCTAAAAATCGAGAAGGTCAAAGAACGCGAGTCGACAATTGATTAATCATTAAGCTTTTAATCGCAATACAAGTACATAAAAGTCCTGTCTGGATTCAAGCTCCGTTCCGCGTTACTTACTGACCTAGAACTCATCCAGTCGGTCCGAGTCAGAGTCCTCTTATCCCACATTACATAGAGTCTTTAAGTGCTCGACTTTACGACGCTAGCACACAATGCACGTGCACATCACACACGCGTGCGCGTGCAGACGTAACCGAGTGTTGAGGATGGATATATAAATATAGTTAAGTATATCGCGCTCGGTTACAGCTCCGGCGGATTCACTCGACGGCGCGCCACATTTATGTGGAACGCCTAGCTCCAATATAGTAAAATACACACACTCGCGCGCGCGTATCCTGCTTCGATATATTTTAACATATTGGTATCATGGAAATTTAAATGAATTGCCGAGAAGGTGAGAGACGGGCTTTACGCAACAGCGATTATAAAACCGTAAGCGCCGCAGTCTGGGGCTTACCGTTATGCACGCGCGCGCCCGACGTTTAGAGGCCCGAATAGCTCGGATAACTCGACGACTGTTGACGTAGATTTGCGGTGATATCGGTTGACGCTATATATACAGCTCGATCGCGTGTGGCGGCGGCAGCGACGTTCGAATGTCTCTCGCTAATTCGGTCTCCTGTAATTACATGCTCAAGATGTTTCGCGCTGCAATAGGAATCTTCGCTAGTGACGCCGCTGTTCGACTACTAATCAAGAGAAGATCGCGATTATCGATACCGAAATTCGATCATTGCAGAACTACGACAAACAAATTAATCATATAAAATGCTGTACAAACTGCCTGCATGGATCTCCAGTTATAGAACACATACTCCGCTCCTTCGAAATACCGTACCGAAAAAATCATCGCGATCAGCTCTTAAATCACCATCAAGTTTAACGCGCGCGCGCCACGACCTACGCTCGGCCGACACAATGGCTCGATTATCGTCGAACATCGTCGTAACCGCTTCCTTTTTTCCTCTTTCTCTCTCTCTCTTGCCCGCCTGCCCCTCGGCGAAGCAAATTCCTCGGTTACGTCTCCCGTAACGGGATTTCGCGAGCGCGATATTTCGGCGCTGTACCGAGTGTCACGGCCCGCTGATCATCCGACACACGATGCGTGCGTATACATATTATACCTGCTTAAGCTGTGTGACTTTTACGGTAGCCATCACCGCTGCCCGTAATGTCGAGGAATTTATGACGCGTATTAGGAAAGAATGCATCAGCCGGGTGGAGCTCGTCTCGAGCAATTTCAATAAATCTCTCCGCTGACTGATGCTGAATGTGACAATAAGCTGGTTAAAAGTAGGCGGCCAATTTTTCCAGCGACCATCATCTCGAAAAGAAAGCATCCCATGATTGCTGATGCACCTACAACTTCGTTAGGTCGCGCACCTGCTCCTCGAAGGCAGCCGTCATCATGAAACATCGTTCACTCGCATATGAATATGCGTACGTACGTAAATATATACGTGTATATTATAATACAGAGACTGGGTAGTCCGCTTAACGGGTTACACAATATAACGGCCCGGTCTCCACGGCGGCGCTCGCGACCGTTACCGATCACGACTTGGTCTGATTCATCGCGGCGCAGTCGATCTCGGATCGATTACCCACCTCTGCATGGCCCACGCGCCACGCGGCCGGCAGCCTCCTTTTAATCGTGTATACGGTACTTTCCTTCAAAACAGAGGCGGAGCAGTCCCCCATTCTAATTCCGTTACTGCTGCTGCGGCTGCATACGGTTGGATTGTGTACGCGCTTATATACGTCTCTTTTATGTTATAATATATTTATGATGCGCGCATGTTTTGCCCAATGTCGTGTGCACACACGAGCAACTTGATTTACATGTCGTGATCCATATAAGAGCTAGAGGAGTCGAAGCGTCATCGTAGCCGAGTTTGCTCCGATCGTATATAACACGATTAAGAAGTGTATTATAAACACAGTTTTATCGTTATAACAAAGTTGATCGAAAACGGTTCACATCGCCGCGAGTCAGATATTCAGTACTTTTGTCAAAGACAAACTCGGGGGCCTGGGCATATTCTAATTCTCCGCGAGATTATTCCCGTTACTGGCTTATATACTCGCGGTGTATGATGTTTACACGTCGGCCTCGCTCCGCACAACCGCCTCCGTCGATTTCCATAGAGCGCTGCTCCTCTTTTGCCGGTTTCGTCGTCATAGACGTCGGCGCGAGTACCGTTACGGGCTAGATTATCTCCTTTCGTCGCAAGAGAGCCGCGCCCGCGACAGCGTTTTTATTACGCACGTCAACTTTGTCGCCGTGTATACGCGGTGCGAGAAAAAAATTTGACTTGGTCTGATTGCACTTGACTATGCTGAATTTTATGGCAATAGATACGTTATATTATATCCGAGGATTTTTATTAAATTTAAAAATGATATAGCTCTGAACAGACCGAGCAGCGCAGCGGAAAAACGGATGTGGCTGTGCAATCGCACGCGACCGTTTGCATAAAAAGACTGCATCCTAAGGGGGGGAATGAAAGAAACCCGATGGAAAACAACTAAACAGCAGACTAGCCAACGTCGTTACGTCAGAACATATAACACAAAGATATCTCCCTTGCGATGGCGTAAAATTACGTAATTGCGTGTCGGTCAGTTAATCCGTCATTACGAAATGTTATAGAATTTGCATTACATGGCTGATGAGCAACTATGTCTAGGCCTTTTTCCCGCGCGCCGCCGTTGCATCTTTTTATAAACGCGCGCTATAGAGCTTCCATCACGGACAGGTGCTGCTGCTACTTGCTGCCCGTTAGAATTCACTTGGCTATGACGGCTCTACCTTTTTCTCATCCTCTCCGTTACGGTTTTATTCGAGTGAAAGTGAAAATTGCTGCTCCCCATTTGATTGTACATCTGATTATCTGATATGGCGTTTGAATTAAATCTTATAATTGAGTATTAACCCAGTGAATCTTGCAAGTTCTAACGTATAGAAAAATCATAAAAATTATTGTTTAATAAAATTAATCAACGCAATAAATCGAGCCATTTTCCTCTTAGAAATCTCTTTGCATTTGCAAACAGACTTGCGCTGTAAAAAAAAGAAACTTCGCGAAGCGCGTGCTACAATAAAAATTGTACGACCTCAAACTGTTTGCGAAAAAAAAATCCCTCTAACATCATCGTCGTTGTTATCGTCTCGTGAAATCTTTAGCTTTGCAAATAACGTATAGGTATATAATATTCATATAGCGAGGTGAGCACGTGTACGCTTATGTGATATGCAATAATCTCGCGCGTGGCAGAAAATATAGTCATCAGTATACCCACGCAATTAGCCCATGACCTGTGCCCATCGTCCTTCTTTATTCTCGTCGACACTGTAAGTCGAAAAAATTGTGCTGCTATATATAATAACCGAGAAGTTTGTTCTCGAAAAGGGAGGATCGTAATTTGGTACCAAAGCTAATCAGTGTCTGCACATCTGCGCAGTCTAAAACTGCGTTTATTTCCGCTAGCATATACGTTGATGACTCGACGAGAGCACCGCCCGCGAGCGATATTTCAAAACGACTCGGCACGCGTTCACAGCCACGAACACGTGCTGCTGCTGCTGCTGTTGCACATATATACATATATACGCGTATTTTTTGCGCGCCGGCTTTTCCTCGAAAAACGTCAGCTCGGATGCAGACCGTGTGTTTTACAGATATACTCGCGATCGTAAAGCACGCGACACGTGCCCCTTGACAGGAAAGAACTGCGCTCGCGCGCTTGCTCGAGGGATATGACGGCTCGATTACTCCGGGGGCATAACTCAGTTTGAGGAGAGTCTGCTGCTACTGCTGCTTTCAGGAGAACTTCTTTGTGCGAACGGGATGTTTCTCTGCGGTGGTTCGCTGCGCATTTACGGATATGGCTTGTATGTATAATTCGGGCTTTGAGATACTGCTTGCAGATGAGCGCGTATTTTGCCGATTTCTGGCTAAAGTTTCAAGTCCGAGATTATAACGCGCAAATTATAAGTATGAGAGTGTGTGCACAACATACAACGTTAAATCGGGACACAAAGGCCATTTATCTTTTTGGCGGGTTGCAGACTAGTGTTGACATTTACTGTAGCACTGCAGTAATCTATGAGCAATTGCATTACTTTGTTGTATTACTGTCCAGATTTTTATTTATTATCTCTGACGAGTTTATTAGCGTCACATTTTTTGATAAGCCATAATCATAACTATACGGTTTTCATTAAAACTTCCGCGAGTATTGCATGAAAACGAGCTGATATCGAAAATGGCAGTCGTATCGTTATCAGGAATTTTAATTCCGCACTCATCAACCTGAAGTATACTCGAAGCATAAATATCAACAAACGCGCCTACTCGATCTAATAGTAGAGCCTCTTAAGTCACGTTACATCTCATCGCTAGCGTCCTAATAGATCGCGAATCAGTGTTCGGTCGTCGGATCATTATCACACGCGGCAGTAGCACTGCGGCTCTTATCGTGTCGCTCGGTACATGAATGTACTAGAGGTGCACGTGTGCTCCGTGTTGTGAGGTAAAGGCTTTCGAAAGGCGGAGCTTTATCAGGCAAACATCGGCCCGATACGAGTTTGATTCAGATTTTTTTCTTTTGTCTGTGCTAATATTTTCGGCACGTGTCGAAGCGCGATCATTGAAGAATGAAAATTATTCGGCGATAATTCATATTCATGTCAGCGCGCGCACGCGTTAGCTCGGAGAAATTAGAGAAAAACGAGTCATGCTTACAGCATCTCGTATTTATATAGAATTTGTAATTCGTAAATTTTCCATTTGCAATACATTAGATATATTACATCTACTAAGGACTGAAACAGCATCAGCTACGCATTCGAAAGAAAATGCCTGCTTTAATTAATCGATTCATTTAATAAATGATCGTTATGCATGGAAAACAATAAAAATATCAAAGAGAGGTCAGTGACATATTGCTGCTGGGAATGTATAAGTAAGCGTTTATTGATCGCGCACGCGTATACTTCAGTTGTTGAGAAAAGTATCGATGCTATCGCACTAATGCAACTGCACGAGTGTATTAGATAATTCTAATTTCGAAATTTAATTGTGAGAGTTGAACGAGTATTTAATTACAACCTACTGCTTTTGCAAAAATAATGCAGGCTCGGCGGTTGCTCAACAATATAATATTCTCGGGCTTCATATAGTTAATTCTCGTTAATCGATCTCCAGCATCTGCACAGAGAGTATCAGAGTAGAAAATTCCCTTTCGATTAAGGCAAATCTCGAAAAGTAAAGGCCACAGTCTGATGACCGAGGAATGCGAATTTCTCAACTTACCCGCAGAGCCGTTTTTCAATCGATTGCAGGCCTGATCGCGAATTAATACATCAGCGCGCGGGCGCGATGAAAAATCAATCAGGCATCGCGTACCGATACAATCCCAACACACTGTACCACTAATGCAAGCGTCGTCAGTCTATACAGCTGTACGAATTGTATCATTCCGACGAACGGTGAAAGCCCCGCAACCTTGATTTAATAATAAGATCATCGGTGTGTATGTATGTGTGTGTGTGTCGCTCTTGTGTGATGCAGTAAAAATAGCTTCGGCCTTTGTATATACATACGCGTCAACCCCCTGGTCGCGGGCACGTTATAAATAATTATTTGCACGCACGTATAGGGGATCGGGGCGACGAACAGTATGTAGTTGATACTTATACATGTATAAGAGACGTGAAGTAACTGGGAAGGTTACTTAGGCCACCGCCTTTGTTTTGTTTACACGGCGCGCCGTGGAAAGGGGGTCGATTTTGCGATTGTCTATTGGCTGGGAAGCTAGGTGTATATAGGTATATAAGTATCGAAGCCAGAGGGTTATTGGCTGTTTTGCAACTAAACGCGCTATCGCCATCGATCGATATAACACAGAGCGAAATGCCCGGCATGAAAAACATCAAGTATATGAAAATTTGTTGAGCGTTTTAATTGTAAAGATAAGCGCGTCTATATACACGTGAGCGCAGCTTTCAATTTACTTCAACGAGGCGAGCGTCGTGGATTGAAATGATGCCTTGTACTTGGAATCGTTGCGCATATATCTATTATAGTTACGTGTTACGTAAAAAGAAGTCAAGCGGGTAATGTCTTAAATGTCAACACTATACGTAGACGATCTTCCGAGCAAATAAAAGCTGCACTTATAAAATGCGCTGCTTCAGCTATTTCACCATCACCAAAGCGGTAAATTTTTTTTGCAGACTGTCCAAAAATAGCCCGAAAAGTTTAGCGAAAGGACATCTCGAATTCAGGCATTATAGACATTGTCAGCCGAGCTTTTGCTCGCGGCGGTGGCTCTTGTTGTGTAACGTTCACGTTTTTCGCGCTCACGTGCGTCGACGCGTATATATCAGCCGCGTAACACTCGTCCATCCTGCGCAGTCGTCTGTGTATGTATGTATGTATGTATGTATGTATGTATAGGTTATTATGTCCGATGCGAAAGCTCGCGCGCTGACGTTGGGCATTGAGGATGAGCCATATACTGGGTGAATCGTCGCGCGCGATTCCAAGACACACTGCAACGAACGCGTGAGTTATAATGGGCGCACACGTGCGGCTGGATTTCACGCGCTCTCTGCGAAATTTTCCGTATTTGCGGTTTATAATCTGCATACAGTCAAGCTTTTCATGTGGTTTTCTATACATTTGCGATTGCTTCTGATTGCCGAAGTGGAAACTGATGGTTGATGAGGGCTAGTGGGAGTCAGACGCGCTCAAGCCAGATAAGTAGATAAGTACAAGGGCCGCAGCGATGGCTACAAATAAATTATAATTTTGTAAATGAATTCTAGTTCGCGAACTTGGTATACTCCGTTTGCATAGGAAGATAATAGTGCGAGCAGCTTTATAACGATGAATCTTATTTTCATCTTCCAGTATGGAGATAAGTGGTAAGATGCGCGAACGAGTCATGAGGATGTGTGTATAGACTCTAGAGGCCGTTAAAGGTATATAGTATAGATGTAATCTGCACACGTTGCACGCGGCTATTATGCCACAGAGATCGACACATGTATACACGTTGCGCTAGCTAGGATTGTTGCGTAACTGATGTTTGCCGCATAGAAGGTTTTAATCTGTTATTATGTGCGCGAAAAACTCCCCCGTGCAGCTAATCTATAGTGCTAATAAACTTAAAGATAATATAAACGTAAACGTAATATAAGCTCTCATCTGGCTTCGGCCACAACACGTGACAATAAGTGTATAGAGTCGTGTCGCGTGCCCTCGCTGATAAGCTGCAGTAGTAGTATAGAGTCGCACGTTATGCATAATAAATACAAAGCTCGTCAGGCGAACCGTCTCGCTTGTTCCTCTTAGGCCATTCATACGCGCGCTCGAGATATCGGTAAGGGTGAAAAACGAGGAAAGCATCATCAGAGAGAAGGCACGCACGTAAGCAGAGAAGCGAGCGCTACACGTGACGCGGGCATTGTATACGTATACATACGGTTAATATTGCCGCTTTACTTTGCTGCCATTCACCGCCGGCCGGCGCGAAAAACGAGGCGGCGCGCGAAAAACGATCGCCGCTCTGATGGAGAGGGAAGCCAGCAGGCCAGGCCATAACGCGCGTTACGACATACCGCCGCCGTCGGCACACGTTTCCCGCAACGTGCAGCACCGTCGGAGACCTATTTTTAATAGCTAATCCGTATGACTGCGACATGGATTGAACTTTTTCCTCTTCTCTCCTTGTCTTATTATGATGTCCTTCTTGCATTGACTCGCCTTTTGCACTTTCATGAGCTTGCTTTTTCTCTCAATTTGCTGCTCCGATTATTCACGATACCGGTCTGTTTTGATTTTCACGCGGCAGCAGCCGCAATTATTCAATACATCGGATAATCCAGAATTTCTTGAAAATGGACACTGCAGAGGAACCGGAAATACACAAAGTGATTGCGCAATACACGCGGCTCGCCCAATTATTAATAACCTCAGCGCGAGCAAAGTTTCTTTGTGCACTCTAAATAATACGAGTCTATTCCAAGTCGCCTCTCTCCCTCTCTCTCTCTCTCGTGTACATAAAATGCTTCTATACTTCCCCGCATCGTTACGTAAGCCCCGCTCGCTTGTTGTCGCCCCTTCGTATAAACAAACCGCGGCTTATATATCTGCGAAGGCTCCTCTCGAGCGGCGCGCGATGCACTAGACTATAATACGACAACAACAACGACGACGACGCACTCGCGTGTAATCTTCGAGTTATGCATCAGGCAGTCCAACAGCCTTCGTCGTGCGCGCGGCTAATGATTCACTCGCGACACGTGAGGATTTTCTGCCATTGATAAAAAGTGTGGAAAAAAAAATAGACGCGCGCGACTTCTGTCGTTATGTAAAGCCTGTGTGTGTGTGTATAATATGTGTAGAAAACGTGCCGCGAGAGCCTTTACGCTCTTCCCGCGTGTTTTGCTATTTTTTTATACGAGAAAACGTGCTCGCTTCAGCGCTTTGAAAATTCGAATGAGATGCGCATTTTGTTTTTTACGCTAAACGGAGTTCATCTTGGCTGGTAAATATAGATGCAGCGCGCGGGAGAGCTTTTTATGTCGCAATTGTTTAATGTAAATGTTTGGTTTGTACTTATACAATTAACCAAACCGCATAGATTACAATACTTATACTTATATAAGAACGAACGCATTTATTTTCATCAGCGCATCTAATCATTACTGAGAAACTGTATAATCGAGATATGCGATGGGCATGCAGCAGCGCGCGGTATGGGAAGTATACGAAGTACCATCAGCAGCTCAATGGCAATACCTATACATGACTTCAATGAAGCCTGATGAACCTTCTCTGTAATGGTGCTCGTCCGGTTCGCTCGGGGCGATGAGCCTGATGTTGTGTTTGTTATGCTTTCAATGCTATACTCGCGCGTGGCCTGATAAATGCAGCTGCAGCACAATTCAGCACTTATTCGCAGAACTTTCGATTCCACTTATTTTAACATTTTATACAGATGCTGGAAAATTATAACAAATACTTACTTATTTCATTGTTTTGTCGTTCGTTCTTTTGAAATGCTCGAGATTACTTAATTCTCGAAACATTGTAATTATCATGTTTGTTAAACGTACGCGCAAATCTGTAATACGGATAATATAAGAATTTTATTGTTGCTCGCTTTCGATGCGACATTGTAAGACGTTACAAAATATACATGTCGGTGCTGATTCGGTGCAGCTTATCAGGGCATTAGTCTCCTGTGCACAAACGTATATAAATACATTTGAGCAAGATAATGCATTGCCAAATACATCTGCATCGCATTAAAATGTAATCATTTTCACGCTAATTGTCGATTTACGATGCGCCAGGACTGATAAAAAAAATTCGCTTGCTCATAATAAACACTGCGTGTGTGTGAATTACTTGTTTTTGCGTTATTTTAGGAATTTAGAAAGGTTACGTAATATGATTGCGCATGCACAAACTTTGGGCATCATGCGTTCGACCTTAAAACTCGTAGATAGCGCGCAATCAACAAATTACATGTGTCATTAATTATAAAGTGTTTTATACATTTCCAAGTCGCATGAAGCAAAGATAGCCGCTCCTTATGATATCTGGAATTCATTATTGCGCCATTGAATCTTTCCACGAAAAAGAGCACTTGATATTGTAAAACACAAAAATAGGCTCTGTCTGAAAAGACTGCAGCTTATTATTGCCTGTTTACATGTCGTACGTCATGTTGTGTATATACGTCACGTACAGTTTGGCCGAGACATACCTATGCATAAGCATTTTGCATTGAAATTTATATTGATATAAATTTGTCGCCGCTGCGTCTGTTTTTACTATTTTTTTTTATCTCGCTGCATCATCTATAAGATTTAAATATTTATTTTGAACAGTCCTTGAATATACCAATATTTTATCTCATTTTATATTCGCATAGATGACATAATTCAATTGAGCTCGGCTGTCACTCTCGCAGCTCGCAGTATCATCGTCAGCTGCAGTAAGGCAGCTAAGTAAAGGTGTAGTCGCCAAAAATCTGTCTTTTTCCTCAATGATCACACGTAATAGAGAGAAAGAGCTCGGCCGCATCCGGATGCACATGCCAGCACAGCGTCGACTCTGTATACTGTATGGGCGTCGCGACATCCATCTCGCTCGCTCCTACGGTAAAGCCCTCATTATTCTCCCAGAAGAATGCAAGCCGTAAAGAAAGAAAGAAGATGATCGAGCCTCGGTGGAGGGAGTATAGAAGGCAGCAAGCAGCAGCAGCAGCAGCAACAGCAGCTCTTGCATCATGCGGTGCGCGAGCTCGACCTTGTCGGGCGGCGCTCGGCCGTCGAACTCGGCGCTGCATTCAGGGTCAAAAAATACGCGCGACGACTTTGGCCATCAGCAACGCCGATCTTGCCGATTGCTCGGTCTCTTTTTACTCTCGGCTGCGCTTTCGGCTATAGAGCTGCGTCTTCTTCTTCTTCTTCTTCTTTGTTCCGGGGCTCTTGCACCTTCTCATCGTCTCTCTTTCTCTTTATACTAAGTATAATATGGAGTTCGTTCGTATGTCGCCGCGCGTGTAGTTTATTCTTGGGCGACTTCGTTAGCGCAGTAGTCTGTCTTTTTCCTCTCCTCCTCTTCTTATTCTATTTTGCTCGGCTCTTCTCTCGGCTCCGCGGTTGATACCGCCAGCTCACTGCACATATAATATAGTTACTCGCGTATATCGCTTCTGAACAAAGAACTCTCAAGCGAGAGAATTATTGCACAACGCACTTTCCTCATGCATGCCTTGTACACGCTTTGCGCGGAGAGATTTTGATGATGCGCGCCCATTGTGTATATGCTTTGATTTATCAATCGATTCTTCTCATTCGTATATATTTTTAGAACGCACTCTGATTTCGAAAGAAGCCTGCACGCAGGGCAGCTCTTTGTGTTTGCAGAGGATTCCAAAGGTCGCTCTTTGCGAAAATTTCAAATATAAAACGAAAATTCAGAATTACCGATATGTGACTTTGCGACTCTGATCCGTATATTACACAACCGTCGGCAATCCCCCACCACACTGATATGAGGAGAGTGCTGTTGCGCTTTTTGCGCGATGCCAATCGTTGCCGTCGTTGTCACCATTGCGACTGATCGGCGCATGTTGCATTTTCATTTTTGGGTGTAGGATATATAATAAGCGATGAAAGAATTGGAATAAGAAGGACAAGCTTTGCGCGCCACGTGTGACTCTCTGCACTGCACGAGGTCGACTTTGTTTTACATGCAGCTATATAGGGTATGCATATACATATGTATAAAAGCTACGTTTATTATAATAAAGCGCGCAGTAACTATTTCTGAATCTCGTCGTCGCGATATAGGTATATAGGCTGCTTGCAGCTTTTGCGTATTTCATTTTACTTGAAATCTCTCAGCCTTTTGAAATCGAAAATCTTAAACGCGCGGACGGCGACGGCTATTCGGGCTTTGCTTATATATATTGCTGTCAAAATATGCCTTTACCAACTCATTCCAGTACTAAGTATACTATTTTTAAAGAGCAGCCCATCAGCGGACAGGAAAAAAACAAGCTCGCGATTATGCGGCCATTATCTCGGGAGAGATGTCGCTGCTTCCTCGAATTCCCATATTGTGTATCATATTATATATGTATATACGGTTGGAAATGAAGCGCAGCGACCGATGCCGGCCCCTTAGATTAAGTAGTTGCGCAATGCAGCGCAATTGTTATCATCGTCCCAACCGCACGTCTACATGTGTGTATATGTATATATATATATATATATA
>UCQR01071333.1:6991-17749 GCA_900474235.1 Cecidostiba semifascia
TAAATATATAAATATATAATATATTTCTTTTAAAGCTATTGCCTAAACTATGTAAAGGGATATACGGCGAAATTTCGAAGGTCAGCTATATCGTAGTTGAGAATTGGAATTTTGTGATCGGGAGAGAAAGAGAGAGAAAGTATTTTTTATGTTGTGGTTCTGGAGAAATATACTTTTACAGATTTGTTAGAGAGTTTAATTTTTGTTTAATGTAGCTTTGAGTGTAATTGTTATAGTTCCTATATCAAAAAGAGTCGACGTATTTTTATTGTCACGCGTTTATTTAGTTTTGCGAACGAAATGTAATGCGTATGTGTGCCATTCGTAGTTTGGAATTTGGTGAAACGAAGACGTTCGAAATTTCTAAAAACCCTTTGAAAGAAGAAAAAAAAATCTATTGACGTATGAGTGAAAATACGAAAAATCTCCTATATCCTTAGTATTAAGTAAACATAAAAAGAAAGAATAAACATCAAACTTGTAAGACATATTAGTACGCAAAAAAAAAATCTTGCATATGAATTCATGAAATTTTCCTTCATCGAGGCATCTTGTACCGCACTGTTAGATATTCAACGAGAAATGATGTGACAATTGAAGAATCAAGGAGAGAAAAAAAAAACGAAAATAACAAAAAAAAAAGGAAGTAAATCGAAGGGATAATTCATAAATTTAAGGGTATGTAACCTACGAAAAATTTTGGTTCAATACAACGCATCGACTGAACAATTTAACTGCAGAGATTTTCAATTTTTCAACACAGAATGAAAGCGAAACGTATATTTAAAAAAAAAACTATCAAGATAAATTTTACAGTGTAATTTGCGGACCATGTTTTTTACACAAACTTATATTATATACACACGCACTTATTAATTTAGGTGACTGAAATGAAAAATGTGTAAAACTAATGTAAACCGAATCAACTTTGGTCGAGATACAACTGATTTTAAATATGAGCATGGTAGATATCGATATTTCATCAGAAGTCAAAATTACGTATACAACTTTAATCTTCCGGGACAGACAGTTGGCTAAAAAAAAGGAGAAAAAAAGTCGAAAAATTTTAACCAACGCACTCTGTATATCTTTACACATTGCAATGATAGAGAATATTTTACGAATGAGAAAGAATCTATATATAAATATATAAATAAAGATATATATGTATATGTAATGTCCTAAAAAATAAAGAGGTAACTGAGTTATTGCTGGTAAATAGAAAATAAAGATTTTCATCCTGTTGGGAAAAAGAGTCTTGATTATTATTCATCAGAGTACAAAATTAATCTGTAACTAACTTGAGTTTTCCACAGTTTGCTGTTCAATACGAAGCACGACTTATGGTTTTAAATTTAATAAACGAAATGTAAATCAATGTACAAATAATAATTCAAAAACAAAACAATGCTTAATAAAAACGAAAATCACCGTCTACCTATATTCGTACTCATAAACTTTTTGTTTTTATTCTTCATGCTATACTAGAGAAGAAATTAGCGCAGGCCAATTCGCACATGATTTGTTCTCCGAACACCTGATAAAAGTACTTTACAAGTATAAAAACAAAAATTTTATTGTCACCTAGGAAATGTGTAGGAGAATTGAAAGTGTTAAATATTATTTTAACGCCACAAGCATGAAATATTTAATTGTAAGTATAATTTTCATTTTTTACTCATCAATAAACACGAAGAAAATTGAAGTTTTGTTGAGACGTCGAGTTACTTTTCAAAAGTTCCTCAATCACATATATTATTTACATTAAAACAACTGATGCAATCAACAGCATCCACAATTCATCAAAACAAATGTACTGAGCATTATCACATCGCTCGCCTTTTTTCTTTGATTTAAATAAACTGCACACCTGGATTTTCTCTAATACGATTACTTAAATGCATTTGGTCTAAATTATGGCGGCATATAAATGAATATTTTTCAATTTGAGAACACACACCGGCAGCGATTGCAAGTTGGTTGTAATAATTTTTTTTACTCGATCTTTTTGAAGTGGAGGCGCGACTTGTCAACTACGGTTCGGCCGTTGATTAGAAGTTGAGGACCCGTATAATACCGCCAGAGCAAGCTATTTCCGCGATTTCGCTGTCTGGTATCGGACAGGTGTCTCCAACAATCCGTCCAGTCTGTGTAAATTGGCATCATAGGCGGTTCACCGGCAGTCAAACTGTAGAAATACAGATGAATTTTATATTATTTTGTCTATTCAAAGATTTACAAAAATTCAGGTTTTTACTATTAATGCTTACCCGCAGTTGTTTACAGCCATACATTGAGAAACAACCAAGAAAGGATAGGTGTATGTTGATGCTAGGAACTATAATAAGAAAATCAGATTTTAATTTTTTCTTGAAAATAACTTTGTGAATTTAGATAGTGATATTTGGACATTCTACTCACTGTCATAGTAGGTGAAGTGAAACTCCTTATTTCTCTGTCTTGAATAAAGTATTTGTTAATCAAATAAGTTGAAGTACTAACTATTGCTAGTGTTGTGGCATGAGCGATGAGTCTTGGAACAACTCCAGCAAAGAAACCAGATACTCCATTTTCTCTGTAAATCTCTGCAACTGATCCTACCAGTGTACTGAAAAACAAGAAATATTTTAAATTCTATCTATTAACAGAAGAAAGACATATCCAAAACAATTCTATACAGTTATCTGTGCTTACATATACTTTGTTTCTCCTCCGACAAACTGTGCCATCATTCTTACAGATATAACATCAAACGGATGACTAAGAATAATCCCTACTGTTCTTGCTATCAGATTCTTGAAGAATTCCTGCACATACCTCTTATCTCTGAAAATGTAATAAAGCAAATTTAGCATTATAACTTGAATCATTTGTGCTTTTTTTATGTTGATTACCTTTCACTATCCTCTAAATCATCGATTGGTACACTGCTGTCTGGTTCATCCTCAAACTCAATTGACTTGACGGTTTTGTCAAAAGCAACAGCACAAATTGTCTGTGCACATAGGTTTGGTACGAGGCCACGGTAACATCCAGAGAGGCCATCTACATTTTTTATATATCTAACTGTAATAAAAAAAATAAAAATTAGCTTTTTGCTTGGATTATATCTTCAAGACACAGACTGATCATTGATTTAAATGTGTATAATATACCAAAAAATGATGTATCATATTCAATGAAGTACAACAGTTAATTATACTACAATGTTAATGGAAAAATTAAAGAACAAAAAGCATCAAGCTAATAAGTACTGATAACATTGCACATGATAAGCTGACGACGGCATAAATAAACAAAAGCGAAACTCAGACGACGAGCCTCCAGACAGACGTGATGTAAAAAAAAAATAACACAGAAAAAGAAAGATCTAAGCTGCTCACCATACTGAAAAATATTCGGCAGGCCCAGTGCCGGCTTCCCGAACCAGGTAGTCGTGGGTCTGGGCTCGATGGGCTCGTATCCGATCTAAAATCCACATGAATCGTCATTTCTTTACATATATTCTGCCAATATGAAATATAGTGACACACACCTAACCTCTCTCTTGATTATGAAAAAAAAACCGATAAATATCATTTACGAAGGGGGAAGAGAGATAGAGGTATAGGTGATGTGTATTTTCTGGCGACTCGGAGATGGCTAACCTGAATTAAAACTTTGGCGTAGTCGAACGGATGGGTAACGACGTTCATCAGCATTCGACACGCAACTTTCGACCACAGCGGCTCATCTTTTTCCATTATAATCTTGATCGTTGAGTAGCCCGAAGCAAGTAGATCTTCGCTCTGACACCGCATCCGACCACATGCGACAGCACCCCGATTACGCGAGGAGTAGTAGTTCAATATATCGCTGACACACGTACCGCTCTATACTCTCGGAATGAGCAGCTTCTGTACTTCTCAGATACGTGTATATATATGTATATATAGAGCATGGCTATATTAACGCATCAGATGAAAGAGGCTGCGCACAACGTTGGGGTGTGGGGATGTGCGAAAAATTGAATGGATATATAGGTATATATCTCGCTGCCATACGTGAACGTGTTCACGTTAAACGAGAAAAAACAATGATACTCATCGCGTTCAGTGCATTGTTTAATTATTGACGCGACTTTTAATTCAACATTTTGGAGTATACATATACATAGAAAAATATTGATCGATATCGATTCATTTTTTAAACTGCATTTACAAGTATTTTTAAATTTTACGAAAATAACAAATCGATGTTCAATCATGTTAAACATTAACTTTTTAAAATAAAATTGACATTTTTTAAACACAATACTTTTGTTGAATAACGACAAAAATAAAAAATTTTCAAAGTATATTAATATATAGGTAAATAGGTATAACATAAGAACAATGATATACAAGGTTATTTAGAGGTGTAAGTAAATGAAAAACATCGAAAGATCTTTACTTGCTAAACGTTGTTTCATGTTAATCATCGATACAAATAAATAGTTTGAATTTTTCATAATCTCTACATACAGTACACTTTTTTTGGCACTGCTTCGGCGAAGCTGCGTGTGATATTCATTCGTGTCGTTCGTTCGTGTATACATGGTGAAAAACGTGTGTATTATCCTCTTTAATTTTTCGCGCGCGTGTCAACCGTACTATATGGATGCATATGTATTTTCCCTCCGGCAATTTCTTACTGTTATTTATATGCACAAGTCTTTCTTTCTTTTGTTGTCTAAAATTTGGAGACTAATATTTCGGATAAGGCACGATATTTATGTTACGGATCACGTTAGGCCTGAAGCGAGTTCGGGGTCCTGCTTTCTTTATTTCTGCTTTTACTATGAGAATCTGCCACTCCTCTTTCATCATACTACTACTTAATCATCGAGATTTCGAACGTTCCAAATAACTGTAAAATGCTACGAGGTATACAATGTCTGATACAATATTTTCGTAGTGCCATTCGCAATGCAGCTATACATTTATTGATACAGAGAAGCTTATAAACTTTTGTTCATTTAACGATCGCATCTTAGTATTAAATTCTACAATTATTATGCTCTTCGTGCACGTGTCGTTCATTGTTCATGAATTCAACAAACTACACGGCAGAAATTAGTGCGCTGATTACTCAATTTTTCATGTAAAAAAATTGCTTTTTATGTATACTAAGAATATAGATTTATTGAATTCATTTGAATAATATTGAAAAGCTTAGACTAAGCATTTTTATTATATACGATACGAAAAGTTACTAAAGTTTTTAAGTAGTTAATATTCATATTGACACTCAGGTTCGATTCTCCCTATATATTATGTTTTCGATTTATTACATAAAACAAAATTGACAATTCATCCATTAATAATCGTTTTCTGCATTTCACAATGATTTGGAAACCAAAAATATTTTGGTGGTCTTACAACAAAATAAACTCTTTCAATCGATTTTCAATGATATAACAGAATAATGAAAAATATAGTTTGGAATAATAAACAGCAATCGGTATCTACTGAATAAATCGATAATAACTAGGAGTAATAGTCCTTATGGAACGGCGAGTTGATTTGATTACATTAGAAACGGTGGGTATTACATGATAATTACATCTTGTTTCGTGTGAATAATTTTAGCGTGTCTTATCGGAATATACAAATTACGAATGAAGAAAGTAAAATTTGTACGGGCACGTGCTGTCTCACGTATATACTCATCATCGTTATTCTACAAGTTTCATATAATCTACAAAGGCAGACGATGCGTGCCTAATAGATTCTATCGAATTAAGTACAAAAGGATTTCTTTTATTTACTTTGCTGTCGTACTTATTTTCGCATCCTTATTGCCTAAGACAGAAAGCATGCTGTAGGGTATTCGACAAAATTGCATCTCGTGTAATGAAGTAGATGTGAATTTGTAAAGTGCGCATAGTTTTAAATAAATTTTTCAGCTTCATCGAAGATGCTCATTTTTCTTTTCAAGCTCGATACATTTCATGTACCATGTTTGGATTCGTCTTACACAATTATTACTTCGTCTCCCGATTTCTCTGACGCTCTTCATTTGATTATAAGAGGCGGAAAGCTATCTGTTTTATTGCTAGTATTTACACAATTGAGACGTCCATTGGAAAAAAAAGAAACTAGGAAGGTAGAGTAATACCAAGAACAAAAAAAAAATGTTAAACTAAATATTGTAAAGTGTCATCGTGCGAGTTCCAAAATCTAAGATCAGCGTAAATAACGACAATTCATTACAATATTGTAACCCATTTTAGCGTGTCAATTCATCATAACACGGATATTTTTGTCACATAAATTAAACAAGACAGTTTTGTGTAAATCGCACCGTTGATTATTTAATAAAAATGATCCAGCGTCATTTATCTTAGCACATATGAATTGTTGACTCATAATACTTTGATTCAATTTACAGTCATTGACGTGGGTAAAAAAGAGGCGAAACTCTTTCGCTTTACTGACGTAAAGTAAAGTCCATAAGAAATAAACGTACAACATAAAACGTCAAGTAACACTTAATCCGTGATCGAGATCTGAGCGAATCCAATTAACGCTTTGTCATCGGGCACTTCATTTGCGGCATGTCCCGAATTCTGTAAAGAACAATATGAATAAATTAGTTTTACAATATTCTTGAGTTGCATTTTCAACTAGTCGAATTTTTAATTTACCAGAGGGAACGTGACAGTGCGAATCTGTCCAGCGCTGTCGATGAGTTTTTGAAGATTCGCTGCTATCACAACAATATCTTTGCCGTCTACGAGACCGGCACCGACTAGCTCAGCGGCAATTCCTTCAGCCGAATCAACGCCCACGGCAAACTCGAATCTGATATCGTTGAGCTCACGCTTTTGGTTTCTACAAAAGTAAAGAGAATTTCTAATTAACCCATTTCATACATTTTCGAATTATACGAATTTTTATTTACTAGGACTTACCGAAGTCTGAGCACTAGATTGATAGGAACATTTTTGTCAACGGGCATGGCGTTGCGCTGCTGTGAGGCCTTGTCGTGGCCGTAGTAGTCGTCTTGATCCGGGCCCTCGTCGTCGCTACTGTCACGCTCGATCTGGTTGATCGGAAGCGCCTCTTTGCTCTCCTCACCACTGGATCCGCCGCTCTCTTCTTCCGACGACCAAACCCACTCACCGGTGACGGTTCGGTGCAGTCGGCCACTTGTTCCTGGCTGTCTCTTTGATGCCTAAACATATTATTAAATCATTTAAAAAATCTTTAGAAATATAAACCGCTCTTTAAAGTAGTAAATCTACAAAATTAAATCTTTAAAAGTTAGTAGAATAAGTTCATTAATCTTTGTAATAATTTGTAATTTATCTAAATCGTGATAATTACCTTCTGCACTCGAGTCTCCAAGCTAGGTCCAATAGCGACGAGCGTCTGTTGCAGATACTTTTTATCCTTTGCCTTTTTAAAGAATGGATGTTTCAATAGTTCAGTTGCCGTTGGTCTGAAAAAAAATTAATATTTCTCTGAATAAGAAAACGTTACTCAACGTCCACCCACACGAGCTATGCGACTGATCCCGCCCGACTGAGGCTCAAGGCTCCTGAACAATGGCTTCCATAACAAACGTCAACGAAACATCCCGACAACTCAATAATTAGCGCAGCTATAATTAAACGCAGAGTCCATAAAGTAAAATAAACCGTATAAGTCTTTAATAATTATCAACTTTGTAATCATATACCAACTGTTGAGCCAGGAAATCAAGCCTCGCTCTACGTTCTTATTTCAAATAAATATAAAATGTGCAATAAAAACCGCGTTTTCCGGTTAGCCTCGCACCTTTTCGTTGGGTCTTTTTGCAGGCAATCGACGATCATTTTCCGGAAGGTTTTGCCATAGGCCTTGTACTGATCCTTGTCGTCAGCGGCTGTGTCCAGTGTCGGTGGGTCGTTCTGCAGCGTGAGCATAAGGACCTTCATTGGTGGGAACTTATGATAGGGAGCAGTACCGCTAGCCATTTCAATCGCGGTGATACCCAGTGACCAGATATCGGCCTTGAAGTCATAGCCGTGGTCCTATAGGATCAGACAGAATGAGCTCCAAAGTTACTCGACTTGGACATATGTCAATAGCCTTTAATTATAGCATGAGGATCAACGAAGAGGTGATAAAAGTTCGCCCTTTCATTCATCCTCGATTTATGTATACATTTCTTGCTACACACATTAATATAATGTATCTTAAATAGGGTTGCAAGTTCCACCAAGAAGTATAACATAGGTGTATAGTATAATAATAAAAATTGAAAAGCTACATTGCAAAAGCGAACCTTTATCTGCACACGGGATTCTTCATGCTCGGTATAGAGTGTAATCGATATATAGAAGGGAAACATTGTTGTACAGAAGTTTTACCAGACCAGAATACCGGGAAGCGTAATAAAGCGCTCAATCTATGCTTGTGATAACCATACCAAACAACGACATAATTAAACGTACAGTTTTCTTCAACGAAAGATCAAGATCATGCATCACAAATCGATCAATCATCGGCGATCTCAAACTATACGTCTAATTATGAACGAGATCATCAACAAGATTACTGGTACATTCTCAAAAAGTGTACACAATATCAGCATAACAACAATTACAATCAGCATTACAGTTACAATGTAATAATAATAACATCAACAACGAACATGAAAGAAACGCGCAGGCTAAGAAACTGAAATGTAACTTTCCTCTCTCACCTGCTCCATGACCTCGGGTGCCATCCAGCAGGGCGTTCCAACGAAAGTGTGCCGAACCTTCTGCCGGCTGAGGTCACGACCCGTCGCTAGCCAGGCGCTCACACCGAAGTCGGCAATCTGTACGGTGCCGTCTTCGCCTAGAAGTATATTGCCTGCTTTGATATCCCTAATAAAATAAAATTTCAATAATTAAATTCACTGCTAACTAAGTTTACATAATAGTAATAAAAAAACTGCTTAGAAGAATGGTTGTACCTGTGAATCTGGCCATTGCTATGGAAATACTCGAGGCCTTTGAGTACTTCCCGAAGTACAGTTGCTATCGTTGCCTCATCGAAAACTCCATGCTTGCAATTGGTAGTCCTCATCTTGTGTTTAATAATATCCAGGAGAGATCCACCCTCAAGTAATCTGAGTACCAGCCACAGCTCTTCTTTTACAACAAATGATGTGTAGTATGTTACAACATTTTCGTGGTTGCAGGATGACATTGCTTGAATCTCTTTCTATTATTTAATAAAATTTGTAGTATCATTAATTGAAAATAAAAATTATGTATTGTTATTGAATTTTAAGTATGAGAGGAGAAACTCACCAACAACTCGTCCATGCTTGTGTTCCATTTTTCTAAGTTGATTCGCTTTATTGCACACTTCTCCTGTCGGGGTATACAGTATGCTGCATGAACTATTGCAGTTGCTCCAACACCTGTGGTAAGACAGAAAAGATTTATTTATAGATTAAAAATATATCTTTCAAACTTTTGACAACTGACAAGCTAATTTTAAAGAAGCAAACAACTAGGCTATTTGAGTCAGAAGTTCAATGCACCAAGTAAGATGTCACACAGGTTTGTTGAACTTTTAGAGTTTTCTAGCGTCTCTCTCTCTCTCTCTCTCTCTCTCACACACACACACACACACACACACACACACAAACCTTGACATTTTCGTGGAAAAGTCACACGCGCGTGTAAACTTTTTATGTAACAAATCGGGAAGTGGGAAGCCTAAGTATATTGGAAAAGAGAGCAAGAGTGAAATGGATGAAGAATGTTCATCTCTCTATGTACTTATTTTTACTACCACCAGTTTGAAATATATCTGCAGTCATGAAAATATTTCTTGGATTGACATTTCAAAAATCTTGACATTCTTTGCGTCATAATGTACAAAAAAACATTTTTCAGATAATGCTGACATTACATACTAACTCATGAATATACTGGAGACTGCTACTTAAGCAGTTTTTACACTTGTTTTTTCTGGTCTTTATTGGAATAACGTCTGAGGTCTGCTATTGTCTATTAAATTAAAGCTTGCTAATAGGAGGCAGGTCTAAGAAAGTTACTCTAAGGTTTCCATTATCATTAAATAAGAGTAAAATTATCATTAAATATACTAGTCCAAAATCTACATAAAAAATGTAATGACCATTGATAAATGGAAACCTATTTTAAAATGTTGAAATATTTGAAAAATCAAAAATTAAAAACAGTTTGAAAGTCGAGAAATGTTTAAAAAATAATTCCTCATGTTTAGTTATAGATATTTACTTGTTGATATTTTTTTGTATATAGCTAAATGCAGTATGTAAGTTGTCTGCAAGAAGTAAATTTTTGCAATTGACTGACTTACTTATCAATTCTTAAAAATAAAAGAAAGATTATCAACAGCACTGATAAGAAATAGAATGACTACTAAAACTGACTCAAAACTGTGAACATGGTAGACCTTATACCCAGCACCTAGAATAAACTATTTTCTCTGTCTGTCAGTCAGCAGAATAAAACCAACTGGCATCAAGCTACAAAGCTGCTTGTGAAAATATCCATTGAAACAAAATCGCCGCGGAAGATATATAGGTACACACAGCAAACAAGTGTCCCCAGCCAAATGATCCCAAGACATGACTTTCACAACTGACACATATTTGTATATGCATATAACAGGTAGCAGCAGCGACAGTGGCCAAATCAGCGAAACAAACGCTCGCGATGATTTTTTAAAATTCAAAAGCAAAACAAACCCCCGGAAAGCCCTACAT
>UCQR01071369.1:11219-22936 GCA_900474235.1 Cecidostiba semifascia
ACGTGAATCTTGGTGCGAATAACGTCGTCCATATTTAAAATACAGATTACGTATAAGCAGGGCGATGCATATATACTTTTTTTTTTATAGAAGTAGGTATTTACTAATGAAAAACAACAGGAAATCAAGAGGATCGGGCGCGGAATGCTCAGTCAAGGGAAATTTTTCGCATATGAAAGTACAAAGAGAAGAATTCGGTTTTTTTAAATAATTTATATTTTTTTCTTGCATTTTTAACGAGACAAGGGAGTAAATTTTGTTCTCATCATGAATTGTCAACCATATATCAAACATACGTAGCTCGAACGAGTAACATTTCTCTTTTAAAAACCTCGAAAAATACAGTAAAACTTTATATCTTCACACATTGTATAAAATATGATTATGAGACAATTCACAACAGTTTTAACAGGCTTCAAATGACAAGTATAATCAGTAGAACAATCGCTTGTTAGATTTGTTATTTTACAGTAGATTTTTTCTGTACAAATTAAGGCACTCATGTTTTGTGAAAAGTTTTTCCTCCAAGGCGCGCGCACATGTACATAAAAATCTCAAAAAATAACATAACACTAAAATGTAACATAAACGTAAATCCTATTAACAGGTAACGATGAATGATTCGATATATTATTATGGTAAATCATGTAAAAGATTATAAAAATGTGAATATGTAGATGAATGAAGAGAATAAGGGGGAGAATAGAAGCAGAAAAAGAAAGACAGACCTAAAGAAAAAAAAAATACAAGACGCTGGATGTACAATAAATAACTGTCGATGATTTTGGAGCACGCTACTATGCTAAGTTACCTAGTATATACACAGCTATCATATCAAAATATAATACGCACGTTTCATTTATTACACAATTAAATGGTTTCCGTGGGTAAGGATATAAAAATATAACCGCTAGCTGGATCAAACTTCATCTGATGCAAGTGACTCCTTATCTACAGGCGAGGAAGACTTTTCGTTTCTGTCTTGTTCTTTCATTTGTAGCGCCACAGCAGACTCCAGTACCCGAATTCGTCCTTCGTGCTTGACAATCATGGCTTTTAGTTTGCGAATTTCTTCAGAGAATTCTTTGATTATATCCTCCTTTAAAAGTTGAAAAAAAAATTAGTTTTCAAAATAAATAAACCTCTAGGGTTTGTATAACACGAAAGAATTCAACTTACAGAAACACCTGACGTTGGTGCTGTACCACCACTAGTAGAGTTTGCACCTACTTTACCTCCTTTACTTAACACATTGGCTTTTTTATGAACTTTTAGATCATTTTTCGACGCGGTTGGTTGATATCCATCCCTCAATGAAATAAGGATAGGCTCAGCATCTTTACCAGCTTCCCAGTCTTCTGCTGTGATTGCGGCAGTGTCCCCAGGGGTATCTGGATACAAGTCTTCTTGAAACAGTTCAGACTGAAAAAATCCAAGGTAAATTAGCAACGGTAAATTTACGCGGCTATTGTTTAAAGAAAGGGCCGGCTACCATTAGACTGAATAGTTGTAAAATAATTTGAATTCTATCAATTGGAGCAGAGTAAATTTTTACTGATGCACCAACTTTCAATGTCTAGATTTTTATGCCCTTCTAATAAAGCGTATGGCTTCAATATAATTAGATTTAAAGAATATGATATAATAATACCTTTCTTGGTACAGTCATAGATATGACTTGACAGAAGCCAGAGTTATTCAGTCGATAAAATCGCGAAATTTCGCAACTGTTAACATCACAGCCGCGCTTAGGCATCATACCAATTCCTCTTTGAGGATCTGGCGTTTGAAAGGTATTGATATAATGGACGAATGGCGGTTCGGGAGTTATCTCGAAGTAGCGAATGACCGAGTCTCCCTTGCCACAGAGATAAACTAAATTTGTGTCAGGGTCGTAGAGAGGAAACATCACTCCGTTGCTGGTGTCCAGTTCCACCATGACAATTGGCTCTGCAAGCATATCTGGGGCTCGCAGAGAATACTGCCTTTCAGACATTTTACTGAACCCTGTTGTAAAGATCAATCCACCTCTGAAAAGAACGTATTTGTAAATATTGAAAGTTTAAAAAAAGAAAAAAATAGCACAAGCTATAAAGAGGGATAGGAGCAAGGATTTACCTCAAAAATATGGCCCTTGTAGCTTTGCTACCTTCGTGAGCAATAGCCTCTTCTACAATTTTTCCTGTTCTTGGCTCGATGATCCTTATTTTCTTATCTTTGCAAGTAGTAACTAAGCTCGAGCCATCCCAGTTCCAACAGGCAGAGTAAACTACATCGGGATGGCAATCTATTTTGACAATAGCCTCTCCAGTACCAACATTCCAAATAATCACAAGATTATCAGAGCCAGCTGTGAGTAGTACATTAAGTGCTGTCGGATGCCACAGGACCAGTCCAACTCTCCTCTGATGGAGTTGCAGATCCACCACAGACTCTGTCAAGGTCCTGGAAATTCCACCATCTGGGATCTGCCAAACTTTGACAACGCAGTCCTCGGATCCAGAGGCGATGACATTGTCGTTGTGTGGACACCAAGCAATATCTAGCACCGGGCCTTTGTGACCACCGACCAGCGGGTGGTCTGCTGATATTCTACCAACCTATGGAGTTGAAAATTTTAAAATAGAAATGAGTGCACACTGGAAATGGAGCAGGAGTTATTTTAGGTTGAGGTAGAAAGAGAGATGAGAGAGAGAGAGAGAGAGAGAGAGAGAAAGAGAGAAATCCTCTTGATGAAAAAGAATGATATTAGGTTGCAGGAGAGCAGAGAGTGCATGCAAGTTTGCATTTTTATTAATCAGCAGAACTAATTGAGAGAGCCGACGAGTAAGGTACTGCTGAGCCTTGACAATGAAAAGAATGAGAAGTTAGCGGGGAGCGTGGGAAAGGTTAACAGTAAAGCTGAGGAAAGAGAGGAAGAAAAAAAAGGAGAAAGAGTCGGTCGCGTACCTTATTGTGTGGTAGGACTATGAAAGCACCACCTCCGGCGGACTCGACGATGATGGCGAGGAACTTTGGGTTGACCGCGCAGAAGGTCGAGTCCCAGGAGGACTTGGACACCCTGATGTTGTCATAGCACTGCTCGCGCTTGAGAGCCGTTCCGTAGACGTGCCGGAACTTGCTGCTGCGCACCACGCGAAACGACATTTCTGCACCTGGACCTAGAATAATCGCATGTCTCGTTGGCTTCGCAGAACACAGATTTCTCTCAAACACATATGCACATACACACGGGCACTTGTAAGTATGCAACTGTATGCTGCGCACACACACCGGAGAGACAAACACAACACTGTCGTCGTCGCGGTTGTCCCAGTCGCGCCGCGGGGCCGAGAGTGTGTGTAAGGAGAGGAGAGGCTCCTGCTGCGTGTGTACTGTGTAGCTATAAGTCTATACAGCAGAGTCGCGGAGCGCAGGAATTAATTAACGAAAGAGAGCCAGAGGAGAGCGAGCGAGAGAGTAGAGAGAGAGAGAGAGAGAGAGAGAGAGGAGGACGTGTGAGAATGTTATAACCTACAAAAGCGAGTGAGAAAGAGCAGCGCCGTGTGTATGTGCTGCTGTATATGCATAATATACAAGAGACAAACCGTTAGACGCCGGTTTATTATTATTATTATGATTATTCCAGTTACAGGTAAAAACGCGAGTGTGGCTATATATAATGAAAAATCGGTCGTGGTTACGTGGTCGGACGTGGGTGTCGCGGCAGCGGCGGCGGCGCGTGGATCATCCCCCTGCTGCGAGAGAGATAGAGAGAGAGAGCACCGCGCGCTGGCTTGATTTTTTATAAATAGAATAGAATCCTCGCTCTCTTCCCCGCCCTTCTATGTGTGCTCTCCAAGAGAGAGAGAGAGAGAGAGAAGAGGAGATACCGTCACAGTCCCTCTCTCTTTCGTGTCTGTGTATGTTGCTTCAGCGTTCGGCCCCAAGGAAACGACGATGACGACGACGACGACGACGACGACGGTGTACGAATATAAAATCGGTAGAATATTTTCGAATCGCACGGATTTTGATGCCTTTAATAGCGACGCGAAGAGAGAAGCGGACGCGCGCCGAGAGCCGTGAAGCTCTCACTGGCTGCTCTCTCCTCTTCTCTCGGCGGCGCGGCACACGCATACTATACTCTCCCTCTCTCTCTCTCTCTCTTCTTCCAAGACGTAGGTATACATACACACACATACACACACTCCTTTAATTTCTCTCTCGGGCCTCTCAGTGTTGCCAATTGTCCATAGGTGGTATATTATACACACTCTCTATATATCTATAGTACTGAATCATCCACCAAAAATCTAACTCACGGATGCACCGATTTCCCAGCCAGAGGAACAGCGACACACACACACACACTACAAGTATTTATACCGATCCGCGATCCCGAAATTTTCCGTAAGAAAAGAAAAAGAAGAGGCAGCGCCGGCCACACTACCAAATATAAGCTTCCGAATCGTTATTTTACGAACGCGTGCGCGCTATAAATACGGGCGGGCGCATCCCGATTCCCCCAAAACATTGCAGAACCAGCGCGATTTCTCTCTCTCTCTCTCTCTTTCTCGTCTCTCGGTGCTGCATATATATGACAATATATTTAGCCCCGCTGGAACCTTGAGCTCCGTGCGCGGCGCGCTCCTCCGAAAATACGAGTTATATAGCGTGGAAAGAAAACAAACGACAGCCGCGCGCGCGCATCCAGTGTCTAACGGTGAGAGGAGACTGAAAAAAAGAGAGGAAAAAAGGAGAGAGGAACGATAAGAATCGAGCGCGCGGAAACCGATAAGCGGTTCGCGGTTTCCGCCTTGAAAAAAAAAAACAGAGAGAAAAAAAAAATTCGTTCGTTCACTCTGTCGACGGCACTTTCTTCAGCGCGCATTTCCAACTGCTGATGTCAGCTAGCTTCTATACTGTCGTGTGCGCGCGGACGCGACGTACATACAAACGGCTCGGGTGACACGCGGCCGCATACTTGCATCGTTACGCGCGCTACTGCAGCTCTCCCTAATACACTATATATTATACTGTCAATGATGATGATGATGATGATGAGCATCCTAATGCAGCGCGCGCGACGATTAATTGATCAGAATTCGGGGGATAGAAATAAAGAAAGAAAATGTAAGGAGCGAGTGTGCGAGATGATGTTGTGCTCTAATCAGCGATTACTCACGCGCGTTGTTTCGAATTATGACGCTCCTTACGTGTAGGTACCTATATGTATACTCTCGCGGCGCTACTTCGCGGTTTAAAAATACACGATGACTCCTCGTTGAGAGCTTCTCCCCGGAGAATATCTATAGCAGTGTGTGTGTGTGTGTGTGCGTGTTATAGCGCTCTCGGGTGGAGATATAAACTTATCGTCATCCAGATAATAATCCAGCTATAAATAAGAAGTTTACAGCGATCAGCACGAAAAAATTCAGCGCTGATAAGGCCCCGGCGCGGCGTAGCCACGTAGTAGTCGCGGCATCACACACACACACACACACACACACACACACACACACGACAGGTACACCTTATTTACATAGAGTAGTGTAGTACCTTCGACTTCCACCTGCACCAGTATTAGAAGAACAATGCAAACACTGCAGTACTTTCTTCCAACGGGGAAACAAAAATAACATCAACACAGTTTTATAATTATTAGGTGAGACGCAGAGGCAGATACAGCACCGGGAAATTCGAAATCGCGAAATCGCCCGAGGCGGCGCGCGCTCTGCTACTGGCAGCGCTGCATCAGCGCCGGCGAGGAGGAACCGAAAAAAGTCCGGCGGCGCATCGTGCGCGCTACTTCTCTCTGTCTCTCTTATATTATATGTATACCTATACTATCTACTATAGGTACTACTGCTGCGATATGTCCGCAAGGAGAGAGAGTCGAGTCTCGAGTGTCTGATGTGCGACCGCAGCGCGATTTGTAATTTTAAACGCACGCCGGTATGTAGGTACCTGCAGACACCACAGAGACGTAAATATAGTATACGACGAGGGGGGGTGGCGGCGGGATACACGTGCGCCTTCTTTTTTAGATTTTTTTGTTTGTTTCTGTTGGCCAAGTGTCTTGATACGGCGAATTTAGTTTGTTTGCGGGTAAACAGCGCGCTGCATGTTAAGATTAGATGTCAAGTGGAAAAGCTCCGATCTAAATTTTGGAGCAACTTTATAAACCGTCTGCTCCAATTTGAAATTCGGAGTAAGTAAGTACCTACATATAGTGCAACGAACGATAATAAAATAAAAAGTGAACAACGTGAGCAAAGTGTCATCGGAGCTTGCGGTGTGGAAAAAAAATTCGCTTAGCTCGTCGAAAGCAACACCTCTTGCGCGCGGCTCTCCGAAATTTCGCTCGAGCAGCGAATAGCAACAGCAACAAACACAGCGAAAAGTAGGACGGTCTCGAATACCTGAGCGCCGACCGTCAAAATTCGCGAACCTGACGTATGTGTAATATACCGCGTACGCGCATACCTATACGAGAGAGCTTATTCGCACAGGCACATTTCGTAGTATCTCTTGGCGGCACCGCGACGCGGCGCTTTTGTCGGGAAAACCGGAAACCCTTGGGAAACACCTTATTTGGCAATGCGCACACTATCGCATCTTTTTCCTTCTCCCTCTCTCCCTTACTCAGCTCGCCACAAGTTTTCCGTCTGTACGTGCGTGATGTGCGCGCGATCTAAGAATCGTCCCTCGTCTCGACGTGTGTGCGTTAGCCTACTCCTTTTCAGGCTGCTCCCCCCTTTTATGGGGTCGTGTCCCTCGAAGGGCGATTTATTTTTCCCCGTCCGCTCGATACGAGTGTATCCATACACTCATACACGCGCTTGCACACACTCTGATCTTTTCATCACACACGTGTATCACAACACCTCGTAGCTCGTACCTAATATATACACACACTGTATGTATATCGTATATCGGTATATGTATATGTATATGTATACACACAAACACAAGTGCGCGCAAAAACCGGCCCGTTAGTTGAAAGTATAAGTATAGGCAAAGGCGTCGTATCGGGAAAGTCCTTACGAAAGAGATCTCAGCGGCGACTGCTCCGGCGCGAAAATGTTTGCCGAATGTGTTTTCTCGCCGTTGACAGTCTAGAGAGTGAGCTACGAGATCGAGAGAGAAAGACAGATCTATAGAGGACGCACGCTTTTGGAAAAGAGATCCTCCCCACCGCGCCAAGTTGCGGCTTGTATAAAGAATCGGGGGGAGACGAGCCGCGCGCGCGGGGATGGATCATTTTATACGCTCGAGTCCAATAAAAAATTTTGCGCTTTGATCGAGGGGTTTGGTTTTTTGAATTTCGAAAGACTGATACGTCGTTTATGAAAACTCGTGTTTTATTTACCACCATATAGGTTTATAATGATAAATTATCGGAGTGTATTATAATATATAGCTTATTTTAACAAAAAAAAAAATTCGTAAAAAAGACGTTGTTTCGTGATTACAACGAAGAGAGTTCGTTTGAAACATGAATAACAAAATAATTTAGCGATTTGTTCTGTCGTTGATTCGGAGTTTGATAAAAAGAAAAATAAATAATGTATACGTATCAAAAATCGAAGTCTAGTTCACATGATAGTTTTGAATATGATGACATATAGATTTATTCAATGTGCATAACTGTCATTTTGTCAATCTACTATTGCACTATATGTATTTGCTTTTTTATTCGGTTTTCTTTACGAATAGTTTTCTGACGAAGTACAATTATACCGAGATTATAACTAAAAACACTATACAATATTTAAAGCCCAACTCGTCGGGCAAGGAAGCAGAATTATTTATGTTCTGTGTATGCGTTTCGGCGAATGGAAAACCATGTCGAGGAAGAAAATGAAAAATCGTTCGACAAAGTATTGACGTGAGACGTTGTAGCTATCGGAACTTATTTATTTAATAATACTTTTATTTAACTTTTGTTTTCTAATTTTATGCTTTCTTGCCCACGCTTTTCGGTAGCAAATTTTAATTTTTTACACATGGATATAATTTACGCGATGATAGCAAGTAGTATAAACGGGTACCAAAATTTTTCGTCACACTTAATTTAATAATGAATGCATAGTTTTTATACAAATGGCAGTGAAATTCGAATTCTTAAGACTAATTCCAATAATTATAAAATCAAGAAAGGCAAAATTTTAAGCAAGCTTTAAAAATAAAACCACTTGATATATTTAATTTTATGTCCATGCAATTTGATTGAAAAAAAAAATACTATTTTGCTATTTACGTTTTATCTATACATGATTTGCTAAGCAATTAAAATCATTACTATTTATCTCGAATTTTAAGTCGATTGAAAGTACTTTACAAAACTGGCGTTTTTCATTGCTATATGATTTCGATCTTAATTTAAATATCGATGGTCACATTGCATTCTGTAATCGCAATAAAACCTCGTAAACAATTATGTTTGATAATTATCAAAAGATTTAATATTTCCAAAATTTTTCATTTTGTAATCATTAGCCTAACGATTTTTAATGTTTAATAGCACTTTGCAAGTGCTTGTTTGTGAGAAATTTCTTTAAAAATGCACAAGTTCTGTAATATATTATTAAAATAATAAATACATGAAAAATAAAATATCTAATACCAGTGTCAGTACTGGTAACGACTGGAGCAGAACAGTTTGATACTTCATATTCATGAAAAATATCAAACCAAAACTAATATAGTCAATTTATTAAAAAATATTTTTAGAGAAATTTTCTTTAAAATTATTAACATACACTGCTCGCTTCTTAACTGTAAGCAGGAATCTGCTAAATACTTTGACGTGTCATTTTTGATACATTTGAAACAGTATCATTATGTTAAAAGTCTTTAATCGAACGAAAATCAATCGCCCGATTCTTCTTTAACTACGGATGATTGGTTATTCTTATCCTTACTATCAGGATACTCGTTCAAGCTAAGAGAGTGCTTGGCTTTTAAGTCAGTCTTAATGTTTACAAGCTGGGCAGTGGTGTCATCATGGAACATGTGTTCAACCAATACTCCACTCCCATTTCCAGTCTTAACGTTTGTGCTAGTATTATTCATGGAATTCTTTGTATGTACCTCGTTAAAGTGTTTGTATAACATGAACGACGTGGCAAATTCCATCTCGCACCCAGTGATTTTGCACCTAAAACAAAATTAAAAATTTATTAATTTGCCACAACATATTTTAAATCATCAAGTAGAGATTTCTTACCGATAGATCTCGCTACATTTTGCTGTAGGACCTGGCGGTTTCGCATTAGCATGAGTTTCCTGATAATGTTTCCATAGGGTATTTACATTACTGAGTTGTGCACCGCACCCAGGCATTTTGCAGCTAAAATAATGAGTACGATAAATAAAAAGCTTAATCAACTTTGTGATCGATAAAATGATTTAACATACATGAAAAAACTAATGGTCGTTGCTTTTCCCAGTTTAGGTTTCTGTGATTTATTGGAATTAGCATTCATTGCATTTGTAATTAACTTGTGGCTGTCTTGGTGATGTCGAAAATGTGATATGTATTTGTATGTCTTCCCACATCCATTTATTTCACATTTGTAAGGTTCTTGTTTGCACCTTGACATTCGTTGTTTTTTCGGCGTGTACTCCTCGTCATCTGAACAGTTGTTTTTTAGTTCATTGGTGTTATCTTCTGATTTTGGAGAATCTCGTTCAAATCCACTCCTGAAGACTTTTTCCAAATTCCCTAACTCTATCCTATGTTCTTGATTGGTGTTTTTCGTCAAGGAAACATCGCTATTGATGAAAACCGTGTTATTTCCATCCTGCGAACTGTCGACATGTATGTTCTCGCTAGTGCATACTGGCGATCTAGCCTCGTACTTGACATAAAAATTTTCCTTTGTTATCAGTATGTCTTTATTTTTAGGAAACTTGGTGCCGACTCTATTTTGTAACGTCTCGTTATTTTTCGGATAGTCATCATGACTCAATGCTGCTCTAAGTTTGGACTGCTCCAACGTGAAATCTTCTTTCTGTTGAGCCTTTGTATTCGCGATTCTTTTCTCTTCCTTAATACTATATTCCACCTGCTGGCTACTAACGGTCTCATTTCTTGAAGAATATTCGTTTTTCCTTACTACTCCACTATCAACAGCCTCCTGAACAGTGTTCTGAATGCTATCAAAATTACTTCCATCCTCGCTGACCCTTGTGATATCCTCTTCGATGACATTGTCTGGGCCTTCGAAACAAATTATCTCAGGTTCTGTGGGTATTGTTGGAAGCTGTCTGTGAGTGGATTCAATGTGCTCTTGTAAATTTTCGCTGCTGGTATGAACAGAAGCACAACTGGTGTATGGACATACAAAAGCACTGTTTTCACTGTTGTGCCATTCTTGATAGTGCCTCCACATACTCCCTGGGTCAGATAGTTCTTCCCCGCATCCTGGTTCTCTACAACTGCAATTTGAATTTGTGAATAAAATGTCATATATAGTTCAATCGTCAATCAATCAATTAATTAATTTACAAAATACTCACATAAACCTAATCTTCAAAGCTTCCAGAGCTTCGTGAGTTTTGTATTCCTCTTGATTTGTGAATATTTTCCCACATCCTCGCTGCTTGCAAATGTAAACCTCCTAAAACATAAATAAAAATGTGAATAATCACTGTTTGAGTAAGCCTGACTCGACGAACATTCTATCAGTACAATTCTAATTTTAATAAAAACAAATCTCTCTTTAAAAACCAAATCATGATATTAATATTTTCAAGAAATGCCCAAATATCAAACAATTTGATAAATTCATAATAATAAAATCCAATCATCATAAAATTACGCGGCGGGCGAGAGGCGAAAAAAAAGATCAACAAAGCACAAGAGAGCGAGCGAAGAAAGAACGGTGGAGGGGGAGTCGCAGCAGTAGCAGCTGCACCAAGGGGGTTAAATGTCCCATCGCCACGCGCGCGAGGCTGTCAATCCCTCCTCTCGCGACGAATCCTCCGGCGCGATGTCCGACGATAACAGATAGGTATAGGTACGTAAGAAAAGTCATCGTAAAACAAACGATAAGAAGAATCAGCTCCTCGCACTAATCTTCTCGGTCAAAAAGGGAGGGCAGTTTGTTTTGGATTAGAGGTCATTGAACCCCATGGCCAATGGCAGGACGCCGCCGCTCTGGCGGCGCACGCATATAGTGTATACACACACACACACACACACACACATATATATACATATTACGCTTTCTCGCTATGAGCTATGACTCTCTACAACGTATACACGCAGTATGCAGACACAGCAAAAGGGGTTGTCGAAAGAAGACGTAGAGATGATACACGTACCTTCTTAGGGGCGATTTCCTCGATGGTTCGATTCCTGGAGACGAACCTGATGACGCTGACCTCGGTAGGCCGGTCGGCGCAGGTCTCCGAGGATTCGGTGCCCTGGCCCATCCTGCTATAGCCAGCAGTCGTCGTCTTCGTAGTCGCGCGAGGAACAGCAGCAGAATTTACTTATATTCATACACTCTCTCACGCACGACCTATCTCTCTCCGGCAGCAATGTCTCTCGCGCACTGACCGAGGTAAAGGACGATACGCGCGGGCGCTCCGCTGCTTTGCTCTCTCTCTCTCTCTCTCTGTCTCTCTCACTCTTCAGCACACTACATAACCTGCCGCAAGACTGTGTGCGCAGCTCGTGCGTGTATATAGACGTGTACTTGCGCGCTGCAGCTCCCGGCGGG